>RXPK01004227.1:0-85711 GCA_004143645.1 Protaetia brevitarsis
CTTTAAATAGATTTCCATCTTAAACTTTCTTATTCCCACATATTAAGTTAGGAAAATACCGCTATCCGCGTATAACATAGTTATACCAGTACACTGATGATTCCTTGGTAAGTGAGAACAATATGTAGCTAATATCTACCTAGTGTTACACACGTTTTTACGTCACCTAATTAATAAAATTGCTGCTAAGACGTTTCTTAACAAAGATACGGGTTATTTATCTTAAGTGAAGTACTGAATATGATAACAAAATATGTAGCTGATTATTCTGGTTTTCGTTTATAGTTGTTACTGTTTTATAGATTGCCACCTTTGTAATACTAGTCACTAAACGCGAGTACTGTGTAGCGCAAAAACTTTAGCACTAGACACAATTGTAGAACAAATAAGACAACCGCAAAAGTATCTGCTAATGAAACTAAATAATTAATACGAATCGCTCGTTGTCGCACAGAGTGTGGACTCTCTGTGTGGACTACAATAATTTAACTGAGTGTCATATTGAAAAGAACACGTCTAATAAACCAATATCCGTGATATTATTTTTACAGAGTTTCAAAATAGCATTTTCATTTTTAATATGCTTTTGCCAAACTGGTAGAAATGATGTGACCAACGGTAAATGTTGACCACTTTTATTAAAAAAAATTGAAATTTAGTGAAAAACTAGCATGTCGAAAAATTTCATAGATAACGACCTCGCAAAAGTACATTTAAACATACCCCATAGTACATGAAATGCATAAATGCTATTCAAATTTGCATAGGTATTATTAGCCTATAACCCCATAATGAACAATTTTGCTCAACGCTAATCCCATTAAGTCTTATAAATAAGGTTTAAACTCACGTAAATTATATGTGCCATTCATGTAAAACAGAATAATTTGCTTTAACAGTCTCAACTGGCAACGAACTATTGTTTAAAATTCAAGGATCTGACTTTTGTCGCATATTAATTCTACATCAACAGTTGTCGAAAAAAATGGTAAAATCAGCCGTATTATATAGTTGCGCACAAAATTTCAATACCTTAAAATGTTGCTACACCAATTAAAAGATAAGCCATAAATAACAAAACACTAGTTATAAGCAGCATCCCATGTAAAATGTACATGTAACATACATTGGAAAACTCACCACACTAAACGAACGAATAAAAGGGACAACAAATAAGATTGTACTACCGGTTTAACGCCGGTAAAACCGGTAAGCGGTAAAATGACCAAAAACGTCGGTAAAACCGGTATTACAAAATACCGGTAATCGATAAATAAAACCATACCGAAATTTTTATCTAAAAATAATGTATTATAATAGTATTAAAGGCTAAAAGGAATTGAAAAAAAAAAAACAGCACTATTAATTTTTAGAGATGTTTTGGTTAATTTTAATTTAAACTTTCTTAGATTAAGACCGCTGTAATGCCTAGAAAGAGATAAGAAAAGAAACTGACAAAAACTTTGATTAGAAACGAAAACCTCATTCCCCGAGTAGCAGAAGAGAGGAATCAAAAATTAGAAAAAAAAGGTCGTGTAAAATTAAAAGAAAAAAAGAATGAAACAAACGATACGAAAAGCAACGCAAAGAAAAGCGAATTAATGTTCATTGTTGCTAGGGACGGTAGGAAGCAAACACCCACTTTTCCTACTGCCTTTGTCAACAATGCATTTCAATCTCCATTTATGGTTTTTTGTGTGTTATTTATCTCTTCGAAAAAAGTGGAGTTAGCATATTGATTTGCCTCTGGAGTTTTTTAAGATTTTTTATTTAACAGTCAGAAAACATTTCACGATTTAGCAATTGAATACACCACTTATAGAGAACATTAATGCAACATTGTTGTAATAACATATAAAATTGAAACGGAAATATTGTGTTACTTCTTCAACTGTTTAAAATAATTAAATACAAAATATTTATTAAAAAATTCTATATTATGCTTAAGATTGTGTAAAATATGAATTATTCTGCCCAACTTTCCCTAGTTCTTGGAATCCCATTATCACACATAAAAAAAATTACAATAATTTCGGTAAACCGGTATTTCATTCATTTACCGAATTCCGGTAATGAAAAAATGGTAAATTCCAATCACTAGCACAATATCACAAAAATATCACAGCATTAAAAAAACAAACCTATGACACAGCACACATTAACTTTAATGAGTCAAATTTGATAGAAAAAAAGAACAAAGCAAAAATATAAATCAACACATAAAAAAACATAATAACGCGGTAACGACAGATCGACATGAAAACCTTACCCAAAATACATATATTACTCCATCTTGTAAGATGGTTCAACACTCACCTAGATCAACATTATATTCCAGTACTCTGTATACTATTATAATTTATCTTCCAACAATACTGTTTATCCACTGTCTATTTACTTAACATATTATCGTTTTCAACATGACAAGAACGGCAATAGTTCGAATATCAGGCATTGTTGTAAAACCCTTATCATTAAAAACGAGAAAAACATTATAATTTAAAATGACATATACTAAATAACATTATACTGCTAAAAAATGTCTTCAAAATTTTTAATGTCAAAATTTAAAAAATCAGTTGCTCATGCCATTAGCCATAATGTAACATAACTTTAAAGCAATCATATGTGAAACTGCATATATAAATTTCTGCATTAGCCTCTTCATAATGTTAAATCTTTGCAGATATTTATATAAGACAAATAATGTGAAACGCTAAAAAAAATGTTTTATTTGATTTTATTACATTAAGCCGCTACAACCAAAGGGATATGAAATTAAATTAAATATGTATACGAATATATAACAGCTGCGAACTAATACCAATCATGACAAAATTATTTTCTTTTAAAACAGATGCTCAAAACACTGATTACAAAAAGTGGCATAAAAAGACGTTTCACAAAGGGTGCTCAATCCTTCCTTTAAAGCGTGCTTAATGAGGCTAGCTTTTTTTTTCAATATACTACATACTTATATATCTAAGGGAAGACAGTCTAGGTGGAGAATTCCTCTCCTAATTGTGTATCCTATAAGGAATTACATGTTTGTCCATCCAAAATCTCAGGTTGATGTATACATTTTCATTTGATAATAGCGAAAAAGACGAAGATAACCAAAAAAATAACTTATGGATGAGACCCAATTTTTCAATGGCCACATTTACGCAATCAACAGGATTCGCCAAACTTTAACTTCATGTCGGTAACATTCAATGCATTTAAAATGTTTATACGATTACAGCTTAAGTAGTTTTAAAACGATATAACATAATGGAGCAATTAAATAATAAGATTATATGATAGGTCTATAAAACTTATATCATTACGCTGACTTTAACTAAGGACATATAATGAGGAATTAATTGGTGTTTTTTTATGGCAGTGAAATGCAGATTACACACAAGTAGTTCTAAAATAATTAGCGGGCCTTCTTAGCTACTCTATTCGATCATAATTGTAATGATTATTGTAAGAGCGTTGGCGTCCTAAATAATAATAGCATGTCACATGGGTGGTCTTTTTAACCAAACATTTAATAATGGATAAGCATTATAATGCCAATAAAAAGTTTAGCAAAACGGAAACGTCTAACGTGACTATGTAGTTATAATATTTGATGTGTACATTATACTTGTGAATATCATAATAATAATTTGGGGTGTGCTGGTATGGATAAAGCTACTTTAGGCTTTGTAAAATCCTATTTGAAAAATAGGACACATGAAGTACTTGTGAATAAGAGAATATTAGTACTGAAATACTCTGAATATCATCTGTATGCTGACGATGCGCAGCTATATTATTCATTTTCACCTTCTCAGTTAGCTGAGGCACAATCTAGAATTAATAGTGACCTGTGTGTTTGCGCATAGGCATCAATTACGGGTGCATCCAATAAAATCCCAACTAATTTTATTCGATCCCAGAAAGGCGTGTATATTTAATACATCGAAACTTAGTCCATCCATAAGTAACCAAGCCCTATTAACGGTTAATTGTGTAAAGATTTTGGGTTTGTATCTTGACAAATTGCGATTTCACATTAATACATCCTATTTAATAAAAAAAATCAATCCCGACTCTTAAAAATTTATTCATACATTGACATGTGTTGGATCTGCTAATTAGGAAGATGTTCTATAATTCGTTTGTGTTGTCTAATTTCAGCTCCTGTGAAACTATTTATAGTTTCTGTATCACCAAGATGAGGGACGGATATCTACAAATGGTGCAAGACTCGTTTGTTATATTAAGTTACGGTCTTGGAAGGCGTGGTGTCGCTGTGTGTCTGCCCTAGTCGGAGACGTTAAATATGCACAAGACCCGAGTTCTGCATTGTGTGCTTTTCTTCCTTAATATTCTTAAAAGGAAACCGCCGTGTTACCTATACAACAAAATTAAATTTAGATATCAAGAACATTTCCGTTATTTTGAAAAGAAGTTTTACATACAATATTAATAGTGGAGTAGTGTTTTGAATACTGACGTAATGGATACGGAAATGGACTTTTCTGCTACGACCCCCTGTCGGGAGGTGCGATACGGCGGCATTGATTCTGACACACTAACCGATTTGAGTGTAATATATTGACAAGTTGGTCTGTTGTCTATGTCTACATTCATATAAACTTTTTTTTAACATTATCCTAATAGGCTAAAGGTAGAACGTTGATAATAGTTGCCTTAAACAAGTATATCGAGGCGATAATTAATCTCAGGTTGCTTGTTTGCAGTATACATTGTATTGTAATTTTGTTAAATCTTTGATTATCCCAAAACAACTTATTATTAGTATTATTATATAATCTTAATTATCCTAAAGTACAAAAAAATATATGAAAAATATATAATTTTTGATTTACACCCTTTATACATAAACAAACAAGAAATATAATAATTTTCAATAAAAGCAATGTCTGCTAAGTGGTTTAGAGAGAAAATGTTTGTAGAATTTTATTTATTACTAGTAGATACAGTCCCTTGCAACAACAATTGTCACATTGAAAACGTACTTTTCAGTTTTCGCTATCTTTTTTTTTTTTTATCCTTTAAAACATTTCTACCGTTAGGTGTAAGGTTATTTCGAGTTTGAGGTTAATTTCTTGCCCTTATCTTCTCTCTCCACTTTTTCCGGTCTTTTGTCATTTCTCTTGCCTCATGCCAATTCATTTCTCTCTCGGTTAATGCTTCCCTTATCTCATCGTTCCATGTTCTTCTTGGTCTTCCTCTTGTATTTTTCCCAAATATTTTAGTTTCATAAATTTTCTTAGTTATTCTTTCTTCTGACATTCGACAAATATGTCCATACCATCTTAGCTGTCCTTCTTCTATTTTCGTTCGTATGGTGTATTCCCAAGTCTTCCCTTATTTTCTCATTCCTGATTCTATCTCTCTCGTTTTATTTTCTACTTTTCCTAGGAATCTCATATCCATGGCGTTAATTTTGGATTTATGTTTTTCGGTCAGCGTCCAGGACTCGCAGCTGTACATCAGCATTGGCCTTACTATTTCATTTATTACGTCGACTTTCACGTTCTTTTGCACCTCTTTTTTCCTAGGAATGTCTTTTTCATCGTATTATATATTCTTCCACCCTTCTTCACCCTTTCATCTATTTCTTTGTCTATCTTTCCATTGGCTGCAATTATCGTCCCGAGGTACTTGTATTCGTTGACCTGTTCAATTATTTGTCCGTTTATTTAATGTTATGTTTGTTTCTCTTTGCCACAATCATACTCTTTGTCTTTTCTGTATTTATTTTCATTTTGATTTTTATAAGTTCTTCATTTAAGATGTTTATATTATGTTGCAGGTTTTCTTCGGTTTCTGCCAATACCACCATATCATCGGCATACATCAATCTGCTATACTGTGGGTTTCATTTTCCAATACCCCAATTTTAGTTGTTTCATTTTTAGTTTTGCCTTCTTTATTGCGTCATCTAATACACAGGAGAACAAAATGGGGCTGAGAACACATCCTAGTTTAACACCTATTTCTGTTTTAAATTCTTTGGACTCTTCATTGTTTATTCTTACTATATTCATATTATCCTTGTACATTGATTTTAAGACTTGTATGGTTTCTTCGTCGATTTTCTCTTTTTTAATGACTTCCATATATCATCTCTCCTTACCCTATCAAACGCTTTGTGTAGGTCGATGTAGCATATATGTAATTTTTTATTTTTGTTAATCACTTTTCACTGGCTTGCCTTACTATGAAGATTAAGTCTTGCGTACTTCTGCACCCTCTAAATCCATATTGCGTATCTTCAATCGTGTCTTCACAATTTCTCGAATTCGTGTGTCCATTATTCCTGCTAACATCTTTCCCGGTATACTGATAGCGTTATTCCCTATAGTTTTTGCATTCTCTTTTATCACCATTCTTAAAAATGGGCAAGATTATTCCCGTGTTCCAATCCTTGGCATTCTTTTGTCTAATTGCGAGGTTCATTATTTTTGGAGTTCTTTGATTCCTTCGCATCCTAAATATTTGATCATCTCCGCGTAATGTTATCTACACCCGGTGCTTTTCCTATTTTCATTTTAGCTATCGTCTCCGTTACCTCTCTTTCAGATATCTCTCTTATTTTGGTTCCATTTCCATGCTTGTGCTATCGTTTGATATGTCTCTGTCATTTTTGGTCAACTCTTGGAAATATTCCTTCCATCTTTCCATTATTTTGTCTTCATCCGTTATTATGTTTCCCCGTTTATCTTTTACATTCATCATTGTATATTCTTTTTTGTTTCTTAACTGTTTTAATGTTCCATAAAACAATTTCTGGTTTTCTCTAAAATTTTGATTCATTTTTTCCCCGAATTTTATCCATGCATCCTTCTTCGCTATTTTTACCGCATTTTTCACTTTCTTTCTCTTTTCTTTATATTTATTATAATCTTCCGAATCTTTAGTACTTAAGTATTTTCTCCATATATATTTTTTCTCTTTAATTATTCCTTGTATTTCTTCGTTCCACCACTCAGTCTTCTTCATGTTTGTATTTCCTACTTTCGTTACTCCACAGCTTTCTTTGCATGCTTCCAATATACATTCTCTAAACCTTCTCCAGTATTCTTCTACCCCTTGTCCTTCCATATTCTGTTTTTCTCTTAGCTTTCTCTTCACTATTTCCTGGTATTTGCTTCTAATATCGTCTTCTTTAAGTTTGTAACTTTTTATTTTTTCTTTTACCTTTCTTCTTCTTTTATCTTGTTTGGTTTTACTATCTATTCTTATCTCCATCTTTAATAAGTAGTGGTCACTCCCGGCTTCGGCTTCTCTTGTTACCCTGACATCCCTGACCTGTTTAAATCGGTCTCGGTTGATTAAAAAATAGTCAATTATTGATTTTTCTTTTCGGCTTCTCTCTTCTCTTGTAAACTTATGAATATCTTTATGTTGGTACTTTGTGTTTGTTATTACTAATTCGTTCACCAAACATAGTTGGATTATCCTTTCACCATTATTATTTCTAACCTCTCACCTTCTTTCCCCATTATTTCCTCTATCCCTTTGTTCTGGTTCCCTACTCTTCCATTCAGATCATAGATTATATTAGCCATAATCCTAAGGATTGCTAGGCTTCATGCACTCTCGACTATCTAGAGGGGCACTTGAAATGTCCGCAGCTGTAAAATCCTTTCTGATACTGAAATTAATTAATTCTTTCTAGTATAAGAAAATATTTAAAGTATAAAATAGGCTTTTACATATCAAAATTTAAATTTGCAAAAATAACATAGTTTGTAGAGTATAGGTAGATTATAAGCACATGCTAAACTGTATAGTATGTAATTTTTCAAAGGTTATCTCACAGGAGCACATTCTTTGCACTTTCTTGAGAATAAATTTAAAGAATTGTTGGATCACTTTTCTGTTTAACTAAGAGGGCAAAGGTGGTTTCATCATGATGAAGGACCGACTCATTCTGGACATGCCGCAATTGTTTAATTAAATGAACATTATCTTGATAGAGGAATAGGAAATAGAGATCCAGTTAGTTGACCGACAAGGTCCATGAACCTGACTAAACTTAATTTTTTGGTGGGACTATCAAGGAGTTTTGTTTATCGCAAGCCTTCGATAACTGTAAACTATATGAAAAACAAAAAATAATTAGAAATTTAGAAGTGCGTTTGACAGTAGGTACTCGCGAGGAAACACCTAAATACAATTTATAACGCTACAGGCGTGCGTTAGATGAATTGACAATCGCATCGAAAATCTTTGACTGCCTACGTGCAATGTGCATGGAGGTTGGGATCTATTATGACGTACCCGAACATACAACACGGTGGTCAGGCCCATGATCACTTATGCATCTCTGGTGTGGTGGATAAAGCTGCTGCAGCAAACGGCTATAACTGAACTTAGCAAAATGTAGAGGCTTGCGTGTTTAGGAATAATAGGAGCAATGAGAACTTCTCCTACAGCAACAATGAAATGCTTCCTAGACTTCCCTCCTCTTCATTTGGTGATAATGAGGGAGGCAAGAGGGTCAGATTGCAAGAGTTCCCAACTAGCAGATATGCAGCATTAGGATACAATTATATAATCCATCATGTAGGGGCAACCTTTTGTGAATGAGATCAACGCACATGATTTCGACATACCTTTTTAACAAAAATTTCGCGATGGAAATCACGGAGCGATTAAGCTGAAATTAATCCAACTCAGAGATAGGTTTGGAGAATTGACCTGGTTTCCAGATTGGAATTGGAGCTAGATTCTCAATGATTCACAATGATCACCCTTCTACTAGGAAAAAACGCCAAAGTCGTTCAACCAGATGCATACGCAGTATTGCATTGTGCAACAGAAATCAATCAGAAGGTTTATATATAAGCAGGTCTATATTGTAATAGACAGCCACGCGATAGGACACTAGCGAATCCTATAAGATACAATCAATACTAGTTGGCTTTAGAATGCATTCGAAAACTGAATAGACTGACGAACCAACGCAATAATGTTATTTTGCTGTGGGTGTTACGATATACGGTAATCGAAAAAAAAAAACGAAGTAGGCGATGAGTTAGTAATAAAGGGATCATCCACTTCATGTACTGACACCTGTTTTGGGACTGTCTAGAAAGGATTGAGTCAAAGAACAACACAACAAACACAAAGAACGCTGAAATAATGGAATCATATAAATTTGTGGACAGACCTTTATTAAGGAACCATCAAAAAGGAGACCGAAGAACTACTGCAGCTCAGCAGGAATCGTCTTCACTTCGTAACAGGTTTCTTGACAAGACACTTAATGTAATGGGATTAGCACTCTGAAATGATACATACAGAAAATTTGAATTAATACTTGAGACACCAACTGCAGACTGTGTATTAATGAAGCGACAGAGACCACTTACAACATTTTGCATAAATGTGAGGCTTGACGCAGAATAGCAGGCAGTTTTTGGCAGGTACAAATTTTGGCGAAAAAGAAATATTTATGTTAAGGTTTCAATATCAATCATCAACATGTTACAAAACTTGGAATCTAACCATCTAATCCACCAATTCTGACATTTAACTGGTAATTTACAAAATTTATGATTAATAATAAAACGCTGTGATTACGTGAAAAGTACACTTTAAACAGGAAGGCAATGGCAGATATATTTGCCGGTTCGAGAAACACGTTCACACAAGTTTGATTGCTACTATTTTTGTCCGCCTAGATTCTAATTTTAATCTGCCCTTCTCTTTTCCGATGCAATCATTTTCTTATTGCACGAAAGTAATTGCCGCGGTAAGCGTTTCCCCATTCTAATAGTTGTACATTGTCGTTCTGGATGGAATTTTTCTTTTAATGAAAAAAATTATTGTCTCTCCGGAATTTATCGTCCTTCTATTGATCCAAATACTTGCCCTCAATGTCGAAAATACCAAACTCGTTTACCGCCTGTACGCATTTATGAGCACGTCGAAGTGAAATTTGAAACCTTTGATCAATGATTTGTTTATATTCAATATCCCTTTATAATTCCTTTTTTCAATGAAATGAGGTAAATCCATAGGATTTATACGGCACCGAAGAAAAGGTGAGGTTACCCGGTAATTTTTTATGCTGATAACGTGAATCATTATCAAGATATAGATTTCGAAAATGTTCGTCAATTCATTCAAAGTATAACAAATATGTTATACAATTTGCTACAAAAGTTTTTGTCTGCAAAAAGAAAATGGTATCAATCGTCTCGGCCGTTTGGTTGGTACGCTAATCTCAATTCTAACAAAATTAATAAATCTATTTTTTGAAGAAACTGTTAATTTGAAATAATAAATTATTTTCAATGCTAAAGCAATCCACACTAAAGATAACCTCTACATTTCACTTACTACGAGGTCTGCGCCTGTGTCCTCTTTGGTCACTCCCGCCGTTGAATTTTCCAACACACGTCATCATATTATCTGCACTAAAGCGCATCTTACAGCCAAATACTTGTGTAGGACTATTATGGGTGTCGCAGTTTCGATCTTGCTTCGATAAATTGTGATTTCCTGAAATGATTGAGGAAGATTTCCGGCAAGTATATAAATGCCTAGAGCTTCGTCCAACCCCTTAAATAAAAAAAATAATCGATCTATTTGACGAAAAAAATCGCACAGTATGAGCTCCGAATGGAAGAACCCGCTTTACTCGGCAGAAAGTTGTGTATTTTGTACTGAACAACAGCATCGGAAAGATAACTTTCAATAAACCAAAATGTTATCTCGCTTTATTGCATTATTATATATCGATGGATATTATATCTTCTGTGCCCTAAGCATACCAAGAATCCGATTTTCTTTAAAAGAAAAGGGGGTAGAGTTATAGTTTCCTCAGAAAAGGAACTGAACAATAGCTTTTGAAATCATTCTACACTTGATTTTCCAAAAATATGAAGATCGAAAAAGTTTACTCGTACAGCTGGATAAAATCTTTAGTGGTAATACGGTGTGATTACGTGTTTAGGAATCAAAGAAAAGGTTAGGTTTAATTTATAAATTATCTTTATAAAGACGATCAGTTTTGTGGAACCACATTATTAAGTCTAGATCTAAGACATATTCATCGTATGAATAGTATTTACTTTTTTAAGGCTACTTTCTTGTGGTTGATATAACCATCAACAAATATTAATTTAAAATGTTTAAATAGTACACTCAAACAAGAAAATTGTTGAATTAACCAAAAGTTAGTTATAACTTATTACAAAAAATTACATTGATTTAACCATTTACCAATGTCATCCTACCAACAAGGTTGTATTTATTTCAATTATTTAAATCATGTTATTGCTGTGTGATTGAATGTAAACGCTAATTGTTGTCCTAAGTAAAGCAACGAGGATTTCTCTTGCAAAGTAATTCAAACCTTATTTTGAAGATTTAATTTCAATGTGGTAATGTATACCTCTGCGCCGTAACGAAGAAGCAATACATGAAAACTTAAAAGCTTCAACTTGAGAAGGGTTACACATACCTATGTATTGAGAAAGAGGTAATTTCTAAATCTGGCAACCTACCCAATACCAGGCAGCTGTAGACAAATGTATACTTAAAATGTATGAAAAATAACAGCTTATTTTTTAATGGTTAAATGTAATTATTATACAGGGTGAGTTTTTATCTTGAGACAAGGGAATATCTCTAAAACACTGCATTAAAACAAAAAAAGATCTTAATAAGATTTGTTAATATGAAGGGAGCTTACTGAATGATGCCGAAATCGACCTCTCCCTCCCCCCCCCCCTCCCTTAAATGGGAACCCCGGTTGGTATTGCAGATTCGGATTACATAGATATTCCGTTGTAGATTAAGATAAGAAACTCACCCAGTATATTTCTAGTCAGCAATGTGGATAACTATTCTTATAGTATACTTAAATAATAAAACCATCGTCTGTAGGTATACATTACACATGCCTAGTAGGCTATATTTGCCCCACATTAGTAATTGTGTTATTTTTTACTACGATTTCTATTTTGCATCGTTTGGGGTTATAAATCATAGCAATATACAACACGCTGCAACATTGTAACTTTTAAGCATAAAAATGACATTATATAATGTTTCATCAACCTCATAAATTTTAGAAATCTTGTTGAAACCCCGAAATCGTTGTTTTAGAACCGAGATTTTAATAAAGGTAACTGCTTTTTTAAACATGATTGCTGTATTCATTTCACCATTTACGTTGTTTTGTACTATTTAGTTTTGATATAAACCAGGTTGTTATCAGCTGTGTTCAATATTACCGTGTATTAATATTTTAACATGTAAATAGTTCTCATATTGTCAAATGTCATGCAGATGTCGCTACTTACTGGAAGCTAGTACAGGTCGTATAGAGCAGAAAATATGGAGTAACATGAAAACCGTTGGAAATAGCTACAGGGAAAAAATAGCGGATCGATAGAGAATCAAATTCTGCATCTGACCATTTAATAATATATAGACGGGTGTCACACTTGAGAAACCGAACTTTTTCAAACTTTGAAGGTGATGTAATTGGTCATCAAATTTTGGACACCCTGTACGCGATAAATCAATTGTAAATGTGGATTTCGAAAGTAACATTCTTGTGCTTTCGCCCACTCCAGCAGCGCTTACCACCAGTCGAGAATGGGTAAAAAACGCAGTATTGAAAATAAGGCTACACATTTCAACATTTCCAAAATAATCAAGATATTTAAGAAACAAATGAAAATAGGTATAGGGAAACCAGATGAAACACACCATGAAATTTCCTCAGGAATCCAAAAATAAGAAAATGTATGGGGTATTCCATTTAAAATAAGGAAGTTAATGGTGACTTCCGGTATAACTGAAAGTGGTACGACATTGAATATATTTTAAAATGAAAGAGAATCTTGACTAACCCTGGAGTCCAAAAATTCAAAATTCCAATTTTTTTCTAATCACGGAAACTTCAAACGAACGGCTACCGTGGGAAATCCTATATATTTAAAATTGCAAAAATGATTGAAATAACATTTATATTTCTCTCAGTGCATAAGGAACCTTAATAAAAAATACATAGAATTACGTTTAGAGAATTGCTATAGAAAATAAAATACGTCATCAAAGTAAAAAGCGAACAAACTTTATCGTGTTAATAATATGAATACTTGATTGAAACTACAAATGCCATTAAAATCATATAATTGGAATTCAATGATTGGGATCAGATAAATAAAGTACAAACATTACGATATGAAACAAAATGTAACAACGTAAAATACAGAGTTGGACATAGACGACCCTGGATGCCGCTAACCGTGCTTTACCCAGTTGCATTTCTGAAATTCGATCAAATGAGCACATTGAAACTTTTTTGATTTTATCATTTAAAGGTTAATTTGTATAAACGAAATTTGTGGCGATTTTAAAGTCAAATTGCATTCCCTAAAGCTGAAGTTTCGCAACAGCAGATGGTGTCCATGAGTAACACTCAGCGGGTTCTATAAATTGACTAAGTTTCTTTAGAATTTGCGATTAACTGTTCACGAGATTACCCTTCAAGGTTCATGGAAGAACAAACTAACTTTCTAGTTATTTGTACAACTGATGGGGGCTCTAGTGATGCCGTGTATGCACAAATTTCTGTTCCTCATACAAAAAGCGCCATTTTTGAAGTTTTTCCTCAACAATATATATAAAATAGACGCGACGATGATTCGTAACGTCAACTTTATTGAACTCTAAATTTTGCAACCCGATTTTAAGTGTTTATCAATTTAGTTTTAAAATACTGTTTAATTAAAATAATTCGCTTCCAACTAAGTTGTCAATACAAAGTTTAAAAAAATATAATATGTAAATTAAAAGAAAAAGAATGCGTAAAGTGGAAAAAATGACTTTTAAGAGGAAAAATAATTAGTAAGTAATCGAAATGTAACTATATACAGAATATTTATTTCCAGCTATATATCCAAAAACAGAATCAATTAACAGTTCTAAAATACTTGAATTTTTAGAAAGGTTTTATTCTGACCAATATTTTGTTTCCTTTTTTTGGGTATTCCGGTTTTTTTCTTATTAATTATACAATGTTTTTACGTTTCGGAATTTTGTTTATTCCTTTTTTATCTTTTCAATCCTATAATTCAAAATATTACACATTACAAATTAAAAATTTAACAAAATTCGATTTTAAAATTCAAAATAGTAATTATAAGGCAAAATTGTTTACAACTTACATTTAGGTGTTTTCACATTTATTCACCTTTACGGTGGTCAAAAAATTCATTTAATTACATTTTAAAATTGTAAACGACATGTTAATACATTAACAAATATCGACAAACAAACATATACTAAAGTGTAAGCACTAAAACATGCACTAAATAATAACCATAAATTTAATTTTAATAAAACGGAAATTTTAGATATTGAAAATAATTATTATAAAAGACTGTTCAAAGAAATGTGGCATATTAAAAATAATAAAAATGCAATTAACGATAAAAATGATATAAATAACTTAAGTCACATTTATAATAATTTGATTATAGCAAATTCTAAAGGAAAAACGAATTGAGTCGTCATGCACCTTATCGTGGAAATGTAGAGGCGATTTTCACGTAAATTTTTAAATAAAAAACGGCCTGTTTTCTGTTGTTGAAAACAAAACTGAACGGCTTTTACGTTTTAGTATATGTTTGTTTGTCGATATTTGTTAATGTATTAACGTGTCGTTTACAATTTTAAAATGTAATTAAATGAATTTTTTGACAACACCGTAAAGGTGAATAAATGTCAAAACACCTAAATGTAAGTTGTAAACAATTTTGCCTTATAATTACTATTTTGAATTTTAAAATCGAGTTTTGTTAAATTTTTAATTTGTAATGTGTAATATTTTGAATTGTAGGATTGAAAAGATGAAAAAGGAATAAACAAAATTCCGAAACGTAAAAACATTGTATAATTAATAAGAAAAAAACCGGAATACCCAAAAAAAGGAAACAAAATAATAATAAGAAATCAACACCGGTTAAATAATATTGAAAAAATTCTGACCAATATGAAAGATCTTGAGATTCTATGGCAGAAGGTTAACAACATTGGCAAGTTTATTAACGTACAAATCATATTTAAAATATTCCTTATTTTTTCCTCCCTTTGGTTGTTATTTACATATGTCTTAGATCCGAGCTAGATGGTGAAACACTAGGAAATCGGTGATTTGTGACCGTTTCGGGCGTTCCCGTTTCGTGCGTTTCACAAAATTTTCCCCTTTTGGGCGTTCGCTCTATAGATGGGAAGTGAATGTGCGTTTGAATTCCCGTTTCCTGCGTCAGTTTTATATTTTATAGGAAATATGAAAAATAAAAACAAAGTTAAGGAGTTTGCTGATTCCGTAGTTTAATTTCAAATTAAAACAAATTCCACATCAGTACATGTATTAAAAAATATAAAATAAAAGTACGTTCAACTATATACACTATATACAAAACTTCATTAAAATTAAAAAAAAAAAATTAAAAACTCTATAATTTTACAATATATGACTTTACGCACGAAATGGGATTAAAGAAAAAGATATCTAATTTGGACGCCCGAAACGGGACTATTTCAGGTAAAATTTTTCGACGCCCGAAAGGGGAACGCTCGAAACGGGAAGACACCAAATCGGTCACCTGTAACAGTTTATGAATTAAACTAAATTTTTTGTTTTTTTCTTATATTTCTTTAAAATTCGGAATTGAATATAATTAGTCAACCCAGGAATACAAGCTTCAAACATTCCTTCCATATTTCAATTTCATTCATATTTGTCAAAGTTTATTATGTTGATGTTGAATATAGGGCCACAAAGTGATCATACCGAAATTACTATACCGAAATGAGTTGGAAGCTGCAAACCACATATCTGACCACAAATGATTACAACTGCTTTATCGTAACGTAGCGTAATACGAATGCAGGCTATGCA
Organism: Protaetia brevitarsis; assembly: GCA_004143645.1. Taxonomy (NCBI): domain Eukaryota; kingdom Metazoa; phylum Arthropoda; class Insecta; order Coleoptera; family Scarabaeidae; genus Protaetia; species Protaetia brevitarsis. The sequence continues at coordinate 15,941 of RXPK01004227.1, forward strand.
AAATAAACAAATTAATAGTCTCACTAACCGCAAATGTTAAGATTTTAATTAAATCAAGCTGGTTGGTATTTGGACATTCAATTTATATATACATGTATAAATTTGTGACATGAACATTATTCGATTTTCCACAGATCCACAATAAGATATCCGTACATGCTATAAATATATGTAAATACGAATTTTTCCGCTTAGTACCTATTCCCTGCCTAAAATGTTTTCATATTTTGTGATCATGAATATAGCAGGTAACAATGTATGTAATCTTCCGCAAAATAAACAAGAAACGTTTAACATTAAACATCTCACTCAGAATAAACATTTGCCCATTGACGTTGCGATTCAATAGCCGTACAGCATACTGCTTCATGTTCAATACTATGTCCTAATTTGCGTTATTAATACCTGAAACGTCATACGTTTACGAATTTTATTTCGGGGTGCGCGGGTTCAATAACACGCTGCATTTCGAAAAAGCCAAACATTTTTAGATAAATATTTGTGGAAACTTTAAATTAGAAGTCTGGCAAGCAAGTTTATACAAACCGTTCCACGGCACGTTTGAGCACTAATACAAAAAGCTGCTTCAGGTAAATGCTTTAGTGTGTGATCGTATTTACTACAAGTGACGAGTTTACGGGTATTTATTCTGTTTATCCTGAATGTTTCCCAATACTGCACAAAGGAAAGTCGCGATTCTAGTTTCCTTCTGTACTAAAATTGAGTTTAGTTTCAGTTTTTTTTTTCTTTCGTTTCACAATAAGAAACACCGTTTTGCACAAAGAAACTTACAATCAGAAATCTGATTTATTGTAAACACGTTGGAATATAAAATGCGAAAAAAACTAACGTTATACATACATAGTACCATGGCTGTTGTTATTGTTTTCATTGAAGAACTAGAAAAAGACATTCTTTTATAATAAAAACGAGGAATTCTATAATAATTAATGTCCTTAATCCAAAGTAAAAAATTATGGTGGACAATTAACTTGACCGGAATTCTTGACCTGTTGCAAACAAAATATAAAGGTAAATCAAATGAGTATTACTCGTCGAGATACTAAGTAACGATTACCGGCTGACGGCTGACAAAAATATTCGGTACTTTTTTCACGCAGTTGCGAGTGCCGCGGAGAACCGACTGTAACTATTACCCACATGTAATTACAATAGCTGTTTCGGCAGAAGTGACAAAATAACGAAGCAACAAAGGTATATTTGAACACTCAAATAAATCCTATTAAATATTCAAATAAAATGTTGCATCTTTAGTCCTTTAATATACGCAGGTATACATATTTATGTACATATAAAAAACATGCCAATATAGCGAAACTAAACAAAAACTTGAAACGGGGATTTATTATTCGTTTACATTATTAAAAAAAAAAACAAAACAGAGACTGTTATTTAAAGCAGAACGCGCACTGGATCGACTCGCACCGATCGACTGCCGATTGCTCTTTTCCGAGCCGACCGAGACGAGTCGAACCAGTGTGCGTTCTGCTTAAACAAAACACTATTTGAATAAAGTCACTTTAAAAACGTGTATGGTATCTTGGTTGATATTAGCATACAAATGTTTCACCTTACCAAGGATCATCAGTGATACTGGTCAACCTAATGTATTATACGAAGAGAGTCGTATATATGTTTAATAAGTGGTAGAGTAATTGAATGAGAATTTAAGATGGAAATCTCATTATCAACGTGAAGATATTTGGTGAATTGTTGATCTTGAAACTATAATATGTATCTATAAAGGGTAACAATAATTGTAGAACAACTTTAAGCCACTACGCTTGCGTTAATTAACATCCTTTCTTTTTTTCAATTTAATTTCAAATATCGTAACGCACCCTAGATTCAGTTGATGTCATTTGTTCTTCACTTCAATGTATTTTTCTGAAGTATACGTTTCATTAATAGTGATTCCAAACTAAATTTTATAATATTTTTTTTTCATTGTTCGAATATTCATCATACTTTTATTCATCAGTAATTATCTTTGTATAAGTTACTTTCAGTTTTTGATTTATCAACGCCGACTTGATTTGACTATAGAGGCATGTACGCGCCGAGCCCCTAAACTTGTCAGGAACAAAATTAAAAAAAAAAATGATATAAAAGTATGTACAGGGTGTCGTGCCACGAATGTCAGCGATCATTATATGGAAAACTGTCTAAAGAAAAGAACTGTTTTGTGAGTTTACTTTAATTAGGCACCATGACGATAAGAGCTTTTTAGAATATGTTATATGGACAAATGAACCTAAATTTACAAAGAATAAGCTTTTTAATCGAGACAATTCTCATTACCGGAATGATATAAATCCATATGTCTGCAAAAAATGATTTTTTCAAGGAAATTAGTATTTTAATGTTTACACGACAGTAATAAATAACAGATTGGTGATATTGCATCTTTATCCAGACAATTCAAACGGTAAAGCATTTTTTCTTTGTCTGTAATACTATAAACTGATTAAATTTCCTTGTAGCCGCAAGATATTTGTATATTTTAGAAACTTTCCACAATGAATATTTAAAAATTTACTTTTACCCAAATATAAAACGTTCATGTTGATAAAAAAATATATTTTTTTTATCAACATGATGAAGCTTCGCCACGTAACGGATATTTGATTAATATTTTTTGGAAGAAATATTTGAAGATCAGTAGATTGCTAATAACGGACCGTTATTGTGGCCACGTTTGTACTATACGTTTTAAAGCAGTTACGGACGGTTTCTCTGGGTGGCATAGAGGGAAAGTAAGACGCTTGATATTACTTTGTTACAATCTCCATAGATAATAAATAAATTTAAATAGTTTTTATTTATGTAGTTAAGACACGCTTCCATTTTGGTTTGCACAATATTGACAGTTCTACTGCAATTGTTTTGGCTAACTTGCCACATTTTTAAAATGTAAGAAAATACTTTTCTTTCAAATAACTTGAAAACCCTTGCAGATAGTTATAGGAAACTTAATATCAAATTGATATTTTTCGCTTTTATACATTTGCATACCAATGTTTTAACAATAAATAAGGTTTATAATACCTAAACCTTAAGGTTTTTTAAAGAGCTTGGATTTTTTGAAAATCTATTCCAATTTTCATGCTTCAAATACATATTTAAGAAGTATTTCAATTATGTAAGCGAAATTTACAGTGCAATGTTGACCATAAACCCATATTTTGTAACCCATTTATAATAAGCTTGCCATCGTATACAGGGTATATAACAATTAAAAGAAATCAAATAAAAACTTTAGGGGGCTACATCTTAATTAATTTAAATTAGTGGTGGGAACTATCAATAGTACGATCGATAGTCGCACCAACTATCGATAGTTGGAAATCAATAGTGCCCACCACTAGTAATGAACCCTGTACAGGGATATCTCCCACCTTCTACTTCGAATTGAATTTGACGCCACCTTTTTGTATGAATAAAGAATAACATCTGTTGGCAGCATTGGTAACTATGTTTATCATTTCACTTTTTGAATTACAGGCGGTATTGCAAGTAGTGTAGTAATTTATGTAATAATATCAGTTACGCAACCTTTTCGTTCATAAAAATGTTTGATGTAGCATGTAAAATACGATAATGATAATGTATGTCATTTTCTAAAGTGCATGCATATTTCTATTTATTACCATCTCCTCCAAGGCCAGAAGATGTTTGTAATATATGCACAAGGCAATACCTACAGAAATAAATAAATAACTTGAAATGTAGCTAAACTTTGACGACACATTTCCTTGTGCAATATCCAGTAAACACATTTATACCGCTGAAAAGTAACAAATATATACCTGTCGACTGATTATCTGATATCTTAGACGTTTAATATGTAGAAGACAGGTACCTACCTACATAGGTTTCAATAAATGTTTAACATTCACAACATTGAAATTACTACAACATGCTTCCCTGACTTTATTTTAAAGGTGAGTAAAATGAATTATCAAAACTCCATTAATAAATGTATTTATTAATTGCATAGCCGTAAACAAACAACAGAAAATATAAATATTATAAGTACTTTAAAAAATAAGTACAATATTTATGAAACTTATAGATGTAGGCCAGAAAAAAATTCATCATTATCATTCAATAACAAGAAACATTTGTTGAAAACAGTAAAGTAAAAAGATAACATTTACAAAAAAATACTTGGCGATTAAATAAATCTAGGAAAAGAAATCAGAGTTCGGATTTGTAAGATTTATTTCTCTGGGAAAAAATCTGAATTTGAGCTTGACGACACCATTTATTGGCTCTCCGTCCAATACATTCGCATAACAATAAAAGTACGCTTCAAAAAAACATCATGTTATAAAGTAAAAGAAAGTCAAAGAAAGACGACACAGATTAAAATGCAGAATCTTGAAAGAATAACTTGCTTAGGAATTAGAGGCGTAGTGCGCATCTGTTCACTTGCAGATTTTGAGGTAATGTTAAATACTATTCCCTCATCTGAAAGTAGAGAGGATCGCAGTGTGATAGTGCAGTACTGACAAATTAATAAACTTATTGAGGGGAATCCGATTGGGCAACTAGCGATCTCAGAACAGAGGTGAGAAAATTAGAAATGACAGCGGAAGTGATGACCAAAAAACAAAACTTTAATCATCCATTCAAAGCGCTCTTTCCAGGTCGTGAAAAATAAGGCCCAGAAGTACCAAAATCTGGAAGACAATTTGGTATAGCATACAGACAACAAAGTAAAGGTTGGAGCTATTGGTCTGAATTACTGACTCCAAATAGCTCTAGCATAAACCATCACCATCCTTTAGGTTGAGATATATGCTATACATGCCTATGCTATAGATGTGTTCAAAACATCCTGAAAAAAGAGATAAATGGTGCTAATATCCGTATTATGTTCCAATAACTAAATAAATAATTGAGTTTAAGTTTGCTTGATAGTATTACTAATTTAGTGTGTCTGGCTGTTGCCATCAGACTTCCTCCAGGGCACCCTCACAACTTGTTTTGGGCGTCTTCAAAACCCAAATCAAAGGAAAACTCCAACAATGAAAGCGTAAAATATCCACTGGAAAGAAATTTTAGAGCAATTATTACCAAAAAGGCTGGCCAATCCTTTGCTAAATATCAACAAAAACCTATGCTAAAATTGAGACCACATGCTAGTATCCGTCACTGGCCATTGAAAGAAAATGGACAAAGTCCACAATGACCAATATTGTTTTTGTTAATACGAAAGTGAGTCTATAACTCTTGAATTGGTGAAAATGACAGCTCAAAAAGATGCCTTTAGTTTTGCGTTAAGCATCAGAGTTGAGTATTAAACTTATACTTCATTGAAAACTTCAACGTCTCAACTCTGCTACAATACAACAGAATTTGGAGAAAATTTAGAATAGAAAAAGACAATAGATACATGTGGGAAGCAAAGTGACCACTTTCCTATGCACAATATCCACTAGTTGTATATAATATATTTTGTGGTCACGAATTGCGGTTTGTGCATTAAATGTACTCGATTTTTCAGTAATTGACTGTTATTATGAAATCATTGTTTTCTTCTACGTATTTTTTTTGTTACTAAAAACTAGCTTCTTAGTGTTGTAAAGATATGTACAACAATATATTTAACATAAACAAAACAATATTAAGCTTAAAATTAACTAGATATTAAATCTGGTTTAGCATTATTACTAATACGGATCTATAAACATGCGCTTAATGGGGCGTCCAACTTTTCCTGCCACCAACATCAAAGGTGCTAACAGCAAGTAAAAGTCGAAAGAATGTAATATCAAAATAAAGTGATGCCACAATCTCTAATTTCACCAAAGATTGTTTTCTTTAATTATACGAAAAATTTAAAAAGGGAGTATGCGTTTGATCATGTTTATTTCTATGTTTATCATCTTTGTGTTGTAATTGTTTATACAGAATTGAAAGCTTGTTTTTCTAATTATATGAGAAAAACGCAGAAGCTGCTCCTATATTGATAATTGTGTATATATTAATGTTGCAGTGTAAATATACACATTTAATATTCTCTGCAAATAAAGTTACATACCTATATTTTTTGATATACAACATATATACCAGAATTAGTCATGCGGTGACTAAATGTTTGTTAATCATAGTGCGTTGAAATTAACAAAGTAATTCCGCGATTTGCGATCAAATAAATGTATCTCTCTTTTATTTAATTTATCAGCATTATTCGGAAAGATTTGCCTAAAATTAAATTGAACCTGTTTTTTGCCATAATTCAGATTCGTTAAATCGAAGATAGCAAAGAAGACTGCAAATGGAATAAGAGAAGGAAGTTAGTGACAGGAAAATCGAACTTTTCAATCGAAGTTGAATTATTCATAAAGTTCTGCAAAAAAGAAAATATATTTAAAAAAATTCATCTTGGCTTCTTTTCATTCAGCAATTTCCTTAATTTATTTCAGGCAATAAACATGCATACATATATGCAACTACGATTAAAGTTTAGCTATAGGTTAAAGATCTTCCAAAATAGTGAACGACTTTCATTATAGTTGGTTAAAGATGTCAGATTTTTATGGCTTGCCGGATAGATTACGAAATCAGCTTATAACAATCAGAGAAGATGGATAATGAAAACATAGTAATACCTCCAAAGTGATAGAAATGTGATGAAATCATTTGCTACAATTGTACATGTAAATAAGAAATGGCGGTGGCGGCTCGTAACAATATTGAGCGGTGAGGCCAATCACGGGCTACCTGCCCCTTTCTCCCCCTCCATTTTATTAAGTTTGCAAAGTTTCGAATCAGTTTAGCTTACCTTGCAGTAATATATTACTTCATTTATTGCTAAGGGCCATTATTACAATCGCGATTTAAAGATTAAATATGGCAAGGTCGAACTCATTTTTTTATATCGATTGTATGTCTAAAGGAAGTTTAAGCAGAACATTATTTGATCTACGGTTTAAACCGCGATTGTAATAATGGCCTTAACTAAAATAATACCGGCACAAAAAATTAATATATACAAATTTAGAAGCCATTTTAAAATGAAAAATACGTTAAGTTCTTTTCAGGAATACTTATCTACCTAAATATAAATACTAACGTTTTTTTTCGCAATTGCAGGTATTTAGTTTTTAAAGTGCACTTGCAGTGAAATTCAAAATTGACATCTCCCTGAAATCAGCGTGAGCAAATGGTGTATCTACTTTAAAATCCAAAAAAAAAAAAACAGTGGATATACAAAGAGCGGTTGGGTATTCACAAAGCCAAATCATTATTCGGTTTATTTATGAAGTAAAAATTAAATTTACAACAACTAATTCACTCCCTCGATTCTAGCATTCGATTTCGAATGGAAGAACACATTTTAGCAAAAACTACTTATTGTCAGTAAGAAAATTATTTGAAGTATTCATGGAAAAGTAGCTCTCACCGCCATGGAACATCTTTAAAAAAGGGTTAAAATTATTGTCCATTTCATGAAATTTATTTATACTTTGTTTCTTATTCTTATTTAATTTAAAGTTGATGCCTGAATGACGTAAAACATAAAAAATAGAATTGTTAGTTTGTTTAGAATTTCTTCTTGCGCTCTTCTGTTCGTTCCATTCGTAACTATTTCCACGATTTCTTTCTCAAAAAACAGCTCAAAGTGTTGATATGGAGTGGTATCGGAATCTAAATTAGCTTTAATTAAAGGATTTCCGCTGAAGCGTACATCTAACGGGTCCTATTCTGTGTCTGACAATTCTTCGTCGCTATTCTTTTATGAAGAATCCCAACTTCTCAAATTTTGATCGGTCGTCACAGTAACATTATCATTAGATAGTATATCATTTTTTAGAAATCCGGATTGTGGTGTTACCTCGTCTGATTCGTCTTCGTAATATTGATGCGGTCCTAAGATTTATCTTTTATGTTGCCGTCACTAGAGAATGCATCTACCTCGCTTTCAATATCTAATAGATGGTCAGCATAATATGCTAACTCAATCCAGATAAGAATTTGCAAAGCATTGCGAAAGAGTTTTTTCTAATGGATATTGATTCCACTACATCTATATCAAGGGTAATTAACAATAATACAGCAATAATACATACTTTAGCAACACTGATTTTCTTGGTTTTATTTTTTTGCACATAGTTGAATCACAATGAACGCAGGTACAAGCAACGCATAGAAGTTTGTGGAAATCCCCATTATATTTTGAGGATAACCACTGAGTTTCCTATTACAATTTATTTGCGCAATCTATTACTCAATAATAAATAAAAGAGGAGCATTCCCCAACATATTTCTTGGTTCTAAGTAGCTGTATGTACCACAAGTGAACAGCCGATCAAACCAGAGAAACCGCAATAAGTTCTGAATGTATTTAATGCATTAAAAATAATGTCCTGTATACTGGACGCGGTTCATATGGAAAGAACTGTTCGTTCAGGATACTGGACTGCGGTCGCGAGCGTGTTACTATATACTAGCAAATATATTTGGTCGTTTAAGCGAGACTAGTTTTGAAGTACTTATATGGGGATTATTTCAATTCATAAGAAAGAGTTTAATCCTGGTTTCCTGTTTATGTTTTATAAATGGTTTCGAACATCTTTAAAAACATTAAAGAGCCTCAAATTATTTTAAAAAGTTATAGAGACCCTCAAAACTTGAAACACTAAAGCTAACACCTGTAAACTTTACAAACTCGAAATTCCAACTAATTAAAAATACGCCCATGCACAATTCTTGAGTATTCGCGTCTTCAGCCACAGTACAAATGGTAAGGACAATGGACGAGTCATCGGGACCTGAATTTCTAAGCCTAACTTCACTTCAAACAACATCCTCCCAATATGGCAGTTTGTTATTATTTACATTGGTGCCTACATAAATTAGTTTACTCATCCGTTTAATCTACATAATTTACTTGTTTTATTTATTTATTTTACCTATGTTATTAGTTTTAAATCACCCCTGCAGTTTTAAAAACAATTAATTAACCTTGAAAAGGTGTATTGTGTAAAAGATAAGGTTAGTGCCATAACATTTACATATGGTGTTGTATATTATAGTTATTTCACTTAAACGTTAGGTTTAAGTGAAATAACCGTGAAAGAAGACGTCAATGGGCATCATGCTATTGTGCCATTCGCTCTTGCAAGATGAATTCTGATATTAACGATGGTCGCAGTTTCTTTAGATTTCCGAATGAATCTGTTATGTATAACAGGACAAAAATTGAGAAAGCATATGGATAAGAAAAACTATGGTCGTTGTGCAGAGGTTCCTAGATCACATTAAATCAATTTATTTGTTGGGTACTCATTTTATATTGTATCGCTATTTATCACTATTACTAACTTAATTCATTTTATGTTCAGTTTTTAAAATAATGTGATTTTGGTCTGAACTGCATTATACTATTGGTATAAATTTTAATCCTAACATTTCCAATTTATTAACATTATAGACAACTCGATATTATTTAGTCTACGTCTGAAACTCTGTCCATTTGTGAACCCCCGGACATCATTGCTGACAAACCAATGCAGGGTCAGATGTTAGAAAGGAATTAGTTAAATAAAGAGGAACAGTCTTTGTATTACACAGAGTGATATAGTCATAACGTCAGCCCTAATTATAAGTTGGTGTGTGTTCGTATCAGAAATTTGAAGTCTGCAATAAAACCCTTCCACCGGAGTCGTTGTATTTAATTTTTTGAGAAAGAACCACAACATATTTATTCCTTGAATAATATTTTATACTTACTATAAAATATATAAATAAAATTTAGTTTCACAAAAAGAAAATAATGTGAACTCAGTTAATGTAAAACACTTGCAAATATATGTATCATCATAATCGTGTTTTTTATTACTATAAGCTGTTCAGAAATATTTGCTATAAAATCACAATAAAAACGCACGTTTGTGGATTTTTTTATTTTCCTACTTCCTTAAAAATATAAATTACTCCACACGTTTGAAAATATCCGGTAACAGCTTTACAAGATGGCAGCTAGGCTTGAAGGTTATTGAAAACGGACCACAAAAGAACAAAAGATTTTGCGAGCTCCTCCTCACTGGTTGTATACTGTGCTTCAGCAGTGCTTCCACTATTTTTTTTTTTACTTTAGTACCTATAGTTAAAATGATTCCCTGCATGTTTAATATGGTAACCGCTTAAGAGCATCCGTCTTAAAGATTTACATGTTTCCATGACTAAATAAAATCAAAATAACAATATAAGTATATTTTATCTCGCATGCCATAATTTAGAACTAGAATCGCTTAAATTTTATTTAGCTTTGTATTTTATATATGTAGAATAAAGCAGGCGTTCCTCGTTTTAGTACTAATATGAAACAATTCTTCTTTTATTTATCATGGTGTGCCGCTTCTATTCCAACATGGAATATTTTCAGGACAATCTACAAACTAACGTAATTAACTACTGTTAAATAAGGGCTTTGTATATCTCGCAAAGACCAGCCGGCATGTAAAATAATATCTTGTTTTTCATTAAGTACGTGGTGTATGTGCCATCACCGTCACACATAATGTCTGATCGATGCCGTATATTCGATCCCGGTCATGGTCTATCGTTCCCAGTTTACTAGGTATGCGCGGCCTGTATTCCACTTTTTTTCAATGGTAAATTTGTATTTGATTGATACCGTCCCTTTTAAGTCTGTGAATTTATTCTAGCCAATAACATTTAAGTATAACAGAGGTATTATGTAAGTGGCCTCGGGTACTCAGAAATGATTATAATGTTTTTTTTAAGGATTAAAAATCGTTTGAGATTACATCTAAAAGGGGAACCCTAGGAATAAAATATATTCTTCCGTTATTGAGTAAGATATTTAATTTGAAAGTCGTGGATTTATTTTGCCAATTTTTGCCAATTTCTTTGATAAAAATTTACAGTTTTTAAATGAAAAACATTTGATAAATTAAATATTTAATATGCTCATTACACGCGGCGTTACCAAATTGGAAATATAGTGCATTTTTTAATACACCAGCAGTTATTTTCTCTTTAATATTACGCTTTAATACAGCATTTTGTATCTGTGTGATTAAAATTTGCACTTTTAAGTAATCTTCAAGGTTCCACTATTGTGTAATTCCAGTAAAGGTTATTTCTACGTACTATTTTTCATAGTTTATGGTTGTAGAAATTAATAGGTAGGTATTTCCTATTTTATCTTCTACCAATTTAATATTTTAGGAAAATGAAGAAATGAAAGAATATTGCTAAAAGTATTATATCACAATCGTCCGGAAAAGTAATATCCTTGACGGCATGCGACAAAGATGCCGCAACCTTGCTTGGACAGAAATTTACATTCGGAAAATTTGTCCTTTGGTTTCCGCGAAGGAGAATTGATCGTAAGAATAATTCTTAGAATCTGCACAGGTCCAATCCTGAATAGATTTATAATTCTCTTGTTTACGGTATTTTGTTCCAATCAACTATTCGTATTTTCCCTCATTGGATTTCATTGGTACTCACACGATATACGTAATTACCAGGCGCGGATCCTCCGCCATCATTATTTTAATAACTGCGTGTCGAAATTTTTATTATCAGTAGGGTGACGGCTCTTATCGAGAGGGAGGTTTATTTAAACATTTAACCAATAATCCAAATATATTATTGTGGAATTTGAAAGTTTATACTTATTGAATGCAAATTGAATTTATGTTGCTTTTTTATAATATTAAAGAAGCACAATCGCTGGCGTGTTAAAGACTGCAATATATTTCCCATTTATAACGCCGCGTATAATGAACATATTAAATAGTTAATTCATCAACTACCCACCTAATACTCTTTATTTATAAAATTATTTTTATCAGATGCATTGGTGAAAAACAAACCCACAACTGTCAAAGTAAATATTCCACTCAATAAGCGAAAGATTTGTTTTAAATAAACTGTACACGAGTCCACCTCCATAAGACCTCTGCTATATATTAATTCTATTGGCTAAAATAACTTTATGAGGAAATAAGGGGCGATACCAATCAAGTATACATTTATCTGTGATCGGGCCCTGGATATACGGCAAAGACTGCACATTATCAGTGACTGTAATGGTACCTATACGATTTAAACATTTATTCTTTCGATATTTTAAATTCAGTACGTACTAATTTATTTATAAACTATTTCGTAGTAGGATCACGTGTACATTGCACCTTCTTGCGAGAATATTAATATTTTGCACAGTTCTGCTAATCTTTTTCGTGTTTTTGAATTGACAGATTCTTTGTATATTCGAGTGTGTAAGTAACTCTTGAGTTATACCTTAGAAATCAATAGTCACAAGACTAAATATAAATTTGGTGGTAACACAAAAAAAGAATATTAAAAGTACTGCAAATAAAGAAATCGAAATTTACGAAAATTAAGACCCAACATCAAAAGCCAATAAACATGATAAATTAACTAAATTATAATAAATTACATTGCGTTCACTTTTGTTATGTTTTGTGCCCCTAATTAAAGAAATAAACATACATCGGAGTCGGAGTAATTGTAAGGTTGAGCAATGAAGGACGATTGGAACGGGCAGAATTCGGAAGAAAAAGACCCGAAGGGCACCTTAAGAAAAACAACTACCGAAAATTCTGGCAAAAATAAGAACGGTACTAATTCAGATACTCTAACACACCATTAAGAGTAAATGATGGCACAAATGTTACAAAGCTACTTTCATCCTGTATTCGAAGAAACCTTCGCCTCAGCGTTAATTAAACGTGGACATTTTCTGCTCCAAATTGCGACATCTGATTCGAAAGATCCCACTTCTCTGTTTGAGTTGTAAACTAAACTCCAGCTCGTCATCTCTACCTGACTTATGTTATTTGAATTTCAGATGATTTCCGATGTTATGTACACGGTAAACAGAAGTCCTTAAGCACGTTGCGAATAACTTATTTGAATATTAAAATATTCATTTTCACTTCGAGAAGGTTAAGTAAACGAACTAAATCAATATCCCTTGCGCTCTTGCATTATTCAAAATTTGTGTTATCAATATGTAAGGCATACTATCAACAAATCCTAACTTTTCCAGTTTCCGAACGGAATATTTAATTATGGTTATATACATACAATGTGTATGTTGTTCTATTAATGCGCAATACTTGTTGTTACAATGTGAGGATGTTAAATGATCTGAAGAGTTTTTATGTTAAACAAATATACATATAAATCTAATTCTTTTTTCAACGGCAACTTTTAACATTACATAAAACATTACAGAAATCGCACACAGAGTGAAATGAATTAATTTGATTGTGTTTACGCTCGTAAACTTCCAGTTGGTAGCTGTCTGAAGCTATCAACATACGAGTTTTAGAATTATAGTTAACATAAATTAAAGTAATGTTTACGTTTTCTACTACAAACCATCTAAATCCGAGTTGCCTATGTTATTAAGGCAAAATATCATTGTGCTTTGTTGTTGGGATGGTGCGTTTTTTTTTTGGTTTAATTATTTCATCGAAACATTTTTTAATGATGATAATAAATTAATAAAGCTCTTGATCTGGTAACTTATTAGAAACACCAGAATATATATAGCATCTTTAGGCATCAGAAATATAACACCAGATATATTTTTTATCACGTGCAGTGATAGCAAAATAAAATAACCGAAGATTATGTAAATTTAATTCTAAATAAAAATATAAGTAATTCATAATTTGTTCAAATTGAGTAAATGGTAAATTGTAAAAGTACAAAAAGAGTAGTACTCAATTTCAAGTAGATTGTTGAATTCCTTCCCCAACCGTGAGGTTGTTTCGCTTGTCGTTTCAGTGTAAAATTTAATTTTTGACAATTTTAAATTTAAATATAAATTGTTATTATATTTTTATATAACAACATTCAAATTGTATTTGTATGTGTTGTATTCTTACACTCTGTCTTAGTCTTATTTTTTAACGATGCTCTGAAGATGACCCAGCTGGGTCGAAATATATAAGCCTGTTTAACCCAGCACATTCGGCAATACAATGATATTTTGTCAGCAAAATTAGTTGAATCTGACAAAAATTTACTTGGTATTAACTCCAAGAAAATATATTAAAATATTATTCAAATAATTATCACTATTTTGAGTCTTGAAAGTAGATCTCTTCACATTAAGCAATTAATTCTTAACGCCATATTCTTTTCATTTAACGCAGAAAAATTATTGTAAATAACAATCTGAAAGTGTTGTTATTTAAAGTAAATTTAACAAGAAACCAAAAAAACTGTGTGTACTGCTGTGTACTGATTGAATTAAATGAAAGAATGCAAAACTGAATTTTAAAATAAGAAAGAAAAATAAAATTTGCTAGCTCAACGGATGAAAATTTAATGAACGCAAAAGAACTATTAACCTCAAAAGTTTACGCTCGCGAATTAAAGCTTGAATCTAACCACGAAAAGTAAATTGTGAGTGAATGAAATCAGACTTTCTTAATTACCCGAAAAATTGAAAAGATTTAATATAAAATAAAAGAACAGAATTTTTAACCCAACAATCAATTTAATTAACAATCAATTTATTTAAACAACAGGTTAATTACAGATTGTGCAGAAAAAAAGCCGTGAACTGAAGGTTCTGGCCTAAAATAAAAACTGCACTTGACTCCAAATTAAAATAGGACAATGCTATTTCCTATGCAAAGCAAAAGTTTTGTTTGTTCAGGAAGATAATCCAAAATATATCAATTTTAATCTACGTGGTTTCAAATTAAAATAAACTAAGTGTGGACAATTACTAGAAACTTGTAAAATTGAAAAACTAAATGCAATAACAAAGCTTCTACTCACCTAAACGAGGTGATTTATAAATAAAAATGAAACAGCAAAATATATAACCGAAAATTAACTCTTTAAAATATAATGAGAGAAGAAACTAAAAAATATATCTTCCTAAACCAAAAATAATAATTGATCTTATATCTATAAAGTGCACTCTTCAATATATTAACAATTATTACGATAAGAATTCCTTGATTGGCTATATATTTACAGAAATTAAATTTCAATATTAAATGAATTACAAAATGGCAACAATGATATATAATAGTATATTAAAGTACGAGTTTCATAAGGCATGATTTTGTCGCAGTTCAAGTTTAGAAAACGAGCCAGGCGAGTTTTCTAATGAACGAGTGCACAAAAAGCCTTATGAAACGAGTCCTTTATACTATTTTTTCTATTTTGCATTATAAATTGATAAAAATACTTAATAAATTCCATTAAAAATGTTGAGTTTATTTTTATATGAAGTTGGTCACATTGACATACGATTGACATTTGACGAATTCAAATTCAAATTCGGCTATTTAAATTGTTTAACAATATATTTCATATATAATCTCTGTAAACTGTAAAAATGAGTGATACTGAGACAAATTTACTTGTACGCCACCACAACTGCGTGAAATTGCGGATAACGCCGTCATAAATTTATTACCGAAAAAATCAAAAGCAGTATATGAAAAATGCTACCATCAATTTGAACTAGGCTGTACAGAATAATGTCAACACAATATCTGAAAACATTTATTGGCATATTTTGAATTACAAGGTAAAAATAAGAAATCTTCTACCTTATGGTCTATGTATTCCATGCTTCGTTCTTGCTTTTCCACTTATAAAAATACAGACATATCAAAATATATTAAATTACAAGCCTATTTAAAACGATTCTCTGAGGGATACGAGGCTAAGAAATCTAAAATTTTATGCATTGAAGATATTAATAAATTATAGAGAAAGGTTCTGACGCATTGTATTTAGCAATAAAGGTACGATATTATTTGCAAAATGTAATTTTTTATGTAATGGATTTAATTTTAGATCGTTTTAATAATGGGTTACACAGGTGCCTGTAGACGAGATGAATTAACAAATATGTCCATACATGATTTAGAATTTTAGAGTGATATTATTTTGGTGACAGTACCTAAAACAAAAAATAATATCGTAAGAGTTTTTGCAATTACGGATGAAAGATGGATTACTTTGCCCTGCGACCAAAAAATATTAATCATTCAAGATTCTTCCTTACATATCGCAATTGGAATTAATACGATTGGCAAAATGCCTAAATTAATAGCTGATTTTCTAAAATTGCCCAATTCAGAGCTTTATACTGGACATTGCTTCAGACGTTCTAGTGCTACACACTTAGCAGACGCATACAATGATTTGCTGACTATAAAACGTCATGGTGGATGGAAGTCATCTGCGGTAGCTGAGGGTTACATTGAAACATCTATGAAAAGTAAAGTGGCTGTAGCGCACAACTAATCAGGGCCAAGTACATCTGGTCATTCTAGAGTTATATCATCGAATGATTCTCAATCACAAGAGTCTACCATTAAAGCCAATAACATAACTCAGCAAAACTTTGTTACGAAGAATTTGCCTGGCATAACAATACATGCTCAAGATACTTGTTCCGTCAGTGTAAATGTATACAGTAATTCCACGTTTCATAACAATAACAATGTAAACTAAATTGTATAGAATTTTTGATTAAATATTACAATTTACATGCATTAAACGTCAATTTTGCTTCTGTCATAATGTATTCAATACAGCCAACCTATAGAAATGAAAAAAGGCGTATCACTATGAAGCACTTTTCGATACGCAAAAGCGTGTTACAATTGCGTTTTTATGAACGCAAAATAGAAAAAAATACATTTACTCACGTCAATAGTCGAACAAGGAACTCCTTAACAAAATTCTACAATTGTTTTTCTTACAAAAATCCCTCTCTCAAAAGCGTACAACGCAGATGTAAAACATTTCAACGATATTGAATAGAATAAGCATTAAATCAACACTAGCGAACACTAGACAAATTAATGAATGGAATAATTTAAAAAAAAAACTAAACACTTAAATAAATAAATCATACAATTAACTCTTCAACAAAAATTATTCAAAACAAAATTAAAAATTGTGAAAAATTCTCGCCAAATTGAACAACAGCTGTCTAAGCAAAGAAACCATAACAAGCAAAACTAAGCAACTTAAAATACACTCGCGAAAAGGGTTGTCTAACCACAGCAGTATATACATTGATATGTAAAGACGTGCGTACATGTAGGTGGATATTTACATATTCGCCAATCATCAACGAACTCGTCTTTGTCTCGGCTTTCTTTACTTTGAAATAGGAATAAGTTGTTTTTTTTGTTGTATTCCGATGTCTGAAACAGTAATAATTGTGAAGTCTGATTTTACAAAACAAATATTCAATTTTTACCCTCCGGAGGTCGCTGGTACCTCACAAGCATCCATTTAGCATGCAATCTGCTATGCTACTATCGAGACGGGCCCGGTCCAGGGTTAAAATATTAATTTCATATATTAAATCCATATAAACAAGCAAATATGTAAATAAATGCTTAAAATTATGATTTAATTATTAGTTGTGGCCTTACAGAATTATACAATGCTGAGTGTGAGAGTACGCTGATAGATCTTTGACGCTATTCCCCACAAAATCTGCATTCTACTTCCTTTATTAATTAACGATTTATTTTCAATAGACTGAGAAAGAAACCTTTCCCGCATAGAATTAGATATCGTAAAAAAGTATCTCACATAAAGAAAGTCTATTTGAATTAAACATAGTAACCTATGATTAATGAGACTACTTTCTTTGACGACATCAAAATATTTCGTTAAAAGATGTTTTTGATCCAATTCTTTGCTGTATAACTGTAAACTAACGCATTGTCAGCGCGTACACTAAAATAGATATTAAAATTGTTAAAATAGATATCTATAACGACATTCTGTCTTGCATTGAACACAACTAATCACTCTTATGAAATCATTGCATCATTTCCAAGTTGATGAAATAGAAGAATTGAATGTGCCACGTCGCCTTGGCCTCATACTTAAAATAAAATTCGTATTATAAATTCAAATTTATTTTAAATATGTTAAAAATATATAATAGACGCTGTAACTCCCACGCTCTTTTTTAGCTGTAAATCACAAACAGTTATTATAAGTTCTTGATGATACGTCACGGCAATATAATACAACACATCAAAAAATTATCACGTTTATTTTAGTAGCATTCTGTTCGCAGACATTCATTATAAGTATTACAGTATTAATAATAATATATTATTAAATTAGCTGAACCTATATAAATACCTGTGCAAGGTTTACCATGTTACGTTTGTTAACTTCCTGGCTATTTATGTGTTGAATCCAATTATCTACTACCTCTATATGAAACTAACCGTCAGTATCTTTTTAGTCACTTACATTATTTAGTTATTTTACAGTGTTATTTACAATTAACACATGTCTCGGCTTTCATTTTCCATCGGTGTTCAATTTCATAGTCTACTAATTTCATATTGGAGATCAATTTACTTTTTTCTCAATATCTCTGCTATAAATAAAAATCTTCCAACTGTAGTATACATCATTGAAAAGCTTTCTTTAAAGACTACTTAATTAACTAAAAATTCAATATGGCCATGTGATAACCAAAATAACTAATAACTTGAAAACGAATGACAATTGGGGATTTCTCTTTACACCAATATCTTAAAATTTAAAAAAGTTCCCATTTAACCGTTTCCCTATCTCTTCTAATAACCGAGATACCGGTGGTGATCGTCTAAATGTGGAGACACTGTATAGTGTGCCTAGTTTAACCCAGTTTGGAAAAAAGTAATTTGTACTATACTTTTAGTTTCGAAAAATCAACTGTGCCTTAGAAATTTACAAGAAGGTAGCTTTTCTCACTAATTTTTTGTAGAAGATACGACAAAATGTTATTATATAAGTTGTTTGGATTAATAAATTTTGTAAGTATGCAAAATTTAAACAAGATCAAGCCTGCTTTGGAAATTTACAAAAAAAGTTATTCTTCCCACTAATAAAGCGCTTCTTCTGTGGGAGATACGATAAAATGTTGTTCAAATTTAAACAAAATCCAGGTACTTAATCGTTTAAAATATCAATACAAAAAAAAATAGTAATTAAACTCAAACAATTCTCTCAGCAACACACACGTTCAACTTAAAATTCACAATAATCAACAATATCTCTGTCGCCTTTATTCGCACATTCCTCAATTTTGTTTTGTATGTTGCATTTAAAAAAATCATTTAAAAATTTTATTTTACTTTTCTATTACCCTGTATATACCCATTTCAATGTCTTAATGTGGTAAACTTTATTGTGTAACATATTTTTATTATTCTTTTTGGAACGCTATACATTTCACTTTTTGTTTTTGTTGTATATGTCAAAATTTAACCTTTGTAAACCCAAAATTTGTAATTAGTTTTAATATATCACGTTCTTTTTATTTTATTCCCTGAGATAAATAAAAATTAAATTTGTGAACCTCAAAATTTTAATAACTGTAAGTTATTTTAACGCATAGCATATTAGCATTGGTAATTGTTTTAATTACTATTAATATATCACTTTTTACCTTTTTAAATAGTTTTTTTCCTTTCTCTTCAACCTTTTGTTGTTACGGTTTCAATAAATTGTACCCGTAATAATTGGCGCCCAATGTGGGGCCAATCAGAAGGTGGGGTGGAAGGGAGAAATCGATATTATTGGTTGCTATACACTAGGTTTACGAAGGAATGCGCAGATTAAAACTTTGGGGGTGTGTTCTGAGGATTCTATTTTTAGACTGGAATTTTTCGTGACAAACAAAAGGAATGTTATCAGGATTATGGGTATATAAAGGGTAATAGAAAAGTAAAATAAAATTTTTAAATGATTTTTTTTAAATGCAACATGTAACGCATCGAATGTTGCTCTTAACTCCTCAAGCAAAAAAATAATTTTTGTAATATCTCGAATATACGATTCTTCAACACTTCTACATCTGTTGGAATTCCATTTCAATATATTATTTAAGCTACACCTTATATGATTTAAAATTTATTTTTAGAAACTTTCCTGCTTTCGTTATTGTAACGGTAAGTTTAAAATGTTATAAGCGTATAAACATTATTTTCCTCAGACCAATATTCTGGAGAATGCATAATATTTAGCCATGCTTGAACCTTTTCCTCAGGTTCACTTTTGCTATTATACTGGTACCACAAATGTGAAGCAAATGTAGGGAAAAACTGATATATTTGAATATTGCTAATTTAGTCGGGTGTTCTGATATATTTTCTTCTTTTTTTTTTAATTTTCTCCAATTCTCCAATTTCTTTTTTTTTATAAGTATTTAACGTTTTTCCATTTGTTAATTTTTTATGATTTTTCCATCACTTTTTCAAATATTTCACTTTTTTTTAAAAAAAAGCGAGGTACTTATACAATACACAAGCCACACCTAAACGTGTCAAATTCTCAAAACCAAACCAGAGTCTAAACAAACAAACTCTGTAACAGGTCACAGATCACAGAAAACTGAATCTGAATAGATATTTTCTATTCTGTGAACACGTAAAAGCTTAGAACCAATGCGAGTGCGGGTGCACTGGTGCAATAGCTCTGGCTCTGGCACGCTGGCTCCATCTAGTTCAATCGAGTCGATCGAGTCCCGCTCTTTTACGAAAAGCGGTGCGCCTACTCCGATAAGCGAACCAGCTCTGAAAGAACAGGTCCGATCCTGAACAGCCATCGCTAGTATTACAATACTTAAGACTGACGGTTGGTAAATTATAGTCATTTTGCAGGAATACAAAATAACTAATCACGTACATTACAAATAACTGTATAAGCAAATAAATAAATTAACAAACTAAAATAGTCGATATTCACTGATTCTATAAATTGAATCTTCTTAAGACCGGTTTCACAATGACGTTATAATGCGCGTAATAACTATTCCATGGAATAAATAATATTGTCTTATGCCTTAGATAAGCACATACTCCTTTTATAATGTGTTTATAACTTTAATACACTTAGAGAAATATAAAACTCGGATTATAGTAAGTGAAATGTTATGTTATGTTTATAGAAAAATACCTGGTTATTATTAATATATTCTTTCTTTTAGAAAATAAAGTAAAAGTTTCTGCCCGATTGTCTCATAAAACGAAAACGTTCAAAAAACTCCGATTCTGCCAAAATATCTTCTATAAAATGATCACGAAAGACACATCGTGTCGCACTGTAACCTAAACGCCAGGTACCTCTGAGGTGTAACCGCTATCCCATATAAACCTACACGCATGTGTTAGTTCTTCAGTGTCAACAGCGACAAAAGTAAACGCCCTGAGGATGACTCATACGAGTGAAGACGACACGTTGACAACAAGTACTTTCAGAAGGTGGTTTCAATCCACAAATTCTTAAATATATCATTTTTTGCTGCTTAACCTTCATAAACTCGTACGAGATCCAACTGTATGGACAATATTATACTATAGGATACAATTGTACCCCGGCCGGGTTTATGAAGGTTAACTAATATTTTTTGTAATTTTAGTTACCTTACTTGCTTACCTTTATACGTAAATGAGATATATATTATATATATTGGCCTATATTTCAAAATCTACTGAAATACAAAAATCAGAAACAATTTAAAACTACATAGTGCTTGCGAATGAGATGCCAAGACGCGAGAAATGCAATATTTATGGTCCTACATCATCATTCCGTTTGCCAGCAGTTACATAAACTTGGCATTCCTAACCTGACCCCATTAACTTATCAAACGTGTGCATATATATGTATATTGCAGATACAACCATCGCCATACAGATTGTGTAAGTAGGATACCTTGCAATCTGCAATTCAAGTTCGAATAACGATATTTAATTTTATGAGTTTCCAAGATTCCTAGTACTTTTTATTCTCGGAAACTACTGGAAGTTCCTTAACTCCTACGTGCACATAATTTAGAGATACGGTCTGGGAATGCAATTTCATTTTAAAAGGGGATATAATGTTCCGGGAAACATATTCCGGTGCTTTGTATGTGACCGGAATATGACATAGCCGACTCACACAGCATATGGTTTCGGGACGACAGTTTTAATAACTTCAGCAGTATATAATTTTGTACATCAACCCTTTTCATGTCCAAACTAGGACAAAGTTAGAACTATTATTGCACGAAATAAGAAACTCTTATGTATATACTCACTTACGCATACCAAATATCGTGAACCTACATTTATATCAACATACTCTTCTGGTTTAGGTATTTCTTAGCGCGGTTAACTGTTCTGTAAACAAATCACGAGGCTTATTTCATTTTATTGTACGAAGTGAAACAGTTTAACTTAACTAAATCAATAATTTTTATATTTTTCAAGTATTGTCTTGCATTTTACCGAGCAATAAAAAGTAGGTAATTCTAATAATTAAAAACTACTTACACTTTGAGTGGCGAATTTTACCACGACTTTAACATCTATTGTAATAGTATGAATGTTGTTACATTCTCAATTATATTACTAATATTCTAAGCACACCCTAAAAATGATTTTTTGTTCCAACTCTTATGTAAAAATTATTTATTCAAAAAAAATTGCAAAATCTAGTGAATAGACAATAAAATCTAATAAATAAACAATATTTTATTCCTTACAAAATTTTATTTTAATGAATAAAAAGACTAAATAAATTTAGATCTCATAAATTCGTCGAGAATTTAAAGGTTGAGGTTAAGGATTTTCGTTTTACTATTTGGTGCTTTTTGCACCAAATTTGGTCTGTGCCACACTTTGGCCACTTCCATTCCACCAGGAGCTGCAACGCCTGTTGTGCCATAGGTGCACAAGACAGTAATTGACTCTTTCTCGTTACTAGATGAGACTTACGAATAAATTTTTCACATTTTTTGACACCTCCCCAACACCAACCCTGATTTCTTATTCCAGTTTCATCGACATTGTAAATTCTAGAGGGATCTCCCATTATACCTAAAAGATCGTGTTCTGTCAAATGCACTTTCGGTTCCTGTTGCACGTAATTTCCGTATTACGCTTGGCAATATCTGGATATCTTTAGAAATAATTTGAGCCATTTTTTATCAAGCCTGCTTCCATTCAATGGAGTTCGACGATCGGCTTCTGTTAAAATTTTTTGAACGGCATCATTAATTTCTGATGAATGCATAATAAATTCTAGCATCGCTTTAGCTGTTATTCACTGTTCTATCCAATTTCCTTATGATTCATTTAAAACTGGCTATGTAGGCGTCTTCTGAGTAAGTTTGTTGTAGAGAGCCGATCTGGAAATATTATATTTTTTTGAAGTCCCATTTCAATGCCATCTTTTATACCATGAAAAGCTTGAGTGAAACCGACAATATTTTTCGACGAGATTTCGTTCAGTCATCTTTAAGGAAAGAAGCAATTTAATTAATAGCAATGAACTATTATTATTTATTAATTATTTTAGCATTCTAATGCCCTGTAGTAATCTGTACATATCTCTGGCTGGTTGATCGAAGTAATTTTCTGGGTTTATTTTTGGCTTGCCAAAAATTGGCTATCTTTTTGCGTCCAAAGCCTCACATTTACAGAGAATGTGGTCTACGGTTAGTATCTCCAGTGTTGATCTCATTTTTTTTTTTTGTACACAGAAACCGATTTATTTGTAGCAACAAAACGTATTTTAATAAGTAAATTCCCAAAAAGATTGGTATATTAAGTGAATTGGAAAGTAATAATTTGTTCGAGTATTTTTATTTAAAAAAAATAAAAATAAATAAGATTGCAACTCGAACCAATTATTATTTTCCAATTCACAAAACATATTTTGTCAAGAAAAACCAAAATATTTAGTTATCACTTTCTTGTTTTAAGGATACGTTTTAAACGTTTTAGGCTCTATACTTAATTGCTGAAAATAACAGCATTGAATCGCTCTAACACATATTTTTGGTCAAAGCAACAAAATGATGTTTTGGAGTGTGATCCAAGAATATTCGGCTAGAAAAAAGTCACATGTAATGCAGCTTTCAAATGGAAAATTTCCGTGCTTGTTTTGGATGCTTGATGCTCACTATCTAAATGTAGATGTAACATAAAGTTCGTGAAAATGTAGATATGTATACATACAAAAATTTAGATGAAAAGTATAACGGGATACTTCCTCTATTCGTTTATGCTTAGTAACTAAAATAACATATTAGATTGCCAAAAATAAGATAAATTGTTACCGTACACAGAAAAAACGACTTTGTAGCTTTCAACCAAATATTTTTGTTAACATATTTAGTTACAGTAGTAAATTATTAGTTGATTTAAATAATATTAAAAAATATTCCTGTATTCAATCAAACTTGGTTATTGGTACTTAGGTTTATTTGAAGCAAGCTCAATATTGGTTAATTTAACTAATCGTAGGTATAAACATTGAAGTAAAAATAAATATTGCATTTTTTCCTATATAGTATAGCAAGTACGTAAAATACTTATGTATTGTACAAAAATTGTCGCATAGATGGCGCTTCTCCTATTTCATTCCAGTAACAGAAATACGAGCGCGATCATTTAAATGGCGATCCCCTTTCATTGCACACTACGGTGGTGGGGTGATCCCTAGGATTAAGTCCCTATACATGGAGAAACATCATAATCACACGTTCTCCATATAGGTATAATAGATATGGAGATATGTATCTGTTGAAATAACGGATCCATTTTTATTTCAAAAATGAAAAATTATTTTGTGATTGAAATATAAATTTCTTTGCCACTATGTTAACGGAATAATTGTGTTGAATATAAGTCATATTTGTTTGACGTATTCAAATGTTTTTTTTTTCGTGTAAGTACATCATTTAATTTACTTACAATCTGGATTATCAAGTTCATTGAATAGACCAATTTACTGTATGAAATAAGATATTGGTTCCAGATAAACAAATAATATGGTGTATATGATCATATGATTTGTACCATTGAAATCTATCACTTAGCTTAAACGATATACGTAATGGATCCAACTAAAATATGATGACCAAATAACTTGGGTCAGGTAATATAAATATAAGTATTTGTTTGCTCATGTTTAACTCGGTTTTTTCATCTCCGTCGATTGCCGAATGTCAGAGCACCCCCAGTAAAGTCAGTTATTGTAGTCTGTTAGGCTCTTCAGCTCTTAAATACATTCTCAAACTAGTCTTGATTATATCTCAAGGTTTACTAGGATCCTCAGTATCGCCTAACTGTTGAAACATAAATTCTTGCTGTCATAAGGCTTCTGTTGAGTTTTTTTTGCACAATGCATTATTACGTACGCCTCTGCCTTAAAGACGGTGGCATATTTTCCTAGTGGAAGGATGGTCATTGTGTTCGTCACTTCGCTCTAAGTGTCAGTTCTAATTTTGTACTGGATTTTTGAGCCGACTGCAAACCGCATCAATTTTGGGAATCTATTGCTAAAACTAAATTGATTTCAACTTATCCGAGCCGTGATTTCAATCTCGAAGTTTCTGTTAAATGAATATGTCGAAGCGATGTGGTCTGATCTCATTTCCAAAATTGTTTTCCGATCCTGACGCGGCTCATTCTTGCTTTCCTCATTTTCACGAAATGGAGAGGAGAGAAGCATTCCATTGCTACTGTAGGAGCAGATCTTATTGCACCTGTTATTCTTCAATACGCAAACATGCTTCTGTAGCTTGTCAAGTTCAGTTATAGCAGTTTGCTGCTGCACCTTTATCCACCGTACCAGGTGTGTATAAGTGATAACAAATGTGCTCACCGCACCGTAATGTGTGTCCAGTACGCCATATTTGATCTTAATCTTAAAAAATGCGCCATTCCGTTTAAAGCAAGAGAGTTGATGACAGTGTGTACACTGGAATTGCTATCACGCTAAAAATATTTTCTTTAAATAGACCATAGTTGATCGTAGCTACTCTACAAGTTGCTGGCACAAATTCTTGTTTGAAAAATGCTACGCATTTAGTTCGACGGTATATCTGCATATGCATTTAATAAATAAGAACCATTCAAATTCCCACAGGAGAAGGTATTCATTGTTGGAATAATATTGCTCTCAAATTAATATGGCTTAGTACGTACAGAAAATTGTTGAACTATCAGAGTGCTCTCGCATTTCATTTCAAATACCGCATCGAATTGCGCATTTAATTTATTAGTCGCCATTCAAGGCTCTAACGATGCTCAAGCTCGAGAACCTGAATACATCTGCCCTTCCAATTACTTTTAAAATTCATTTCAGACATTTAATAATCTGGCACTTGCGTGAAATGCTGAATTATGTTCATACGAATTAGGTTAAATTAAGATTTCAGAAGATGTTATAAGCAAGATGCTCTTTTATATACATGCAGGAGATCTAAAATGGTTATAAATTATTTGTGTTTCATATTTCATAGAGGACTAGGCCTACGCCGAATATGATTATTAAGGCAGCCTGACATCGCTTTAATAAATGAGATGAACCACTACTTATTGTTGCTAACTTTGAATTATTTCATTTTTAAACAAATATAAATTAATTTTGGGACCTTTAGCCTTTGGAGCCTTAATCTCTTTTATAATTTTTAAAAGCTTTAATATTATCCATTATTTTTTTCTTGTATTGAAGTCAGAGTAATGTCACTTTTATACCTTACACCTATGACTATCCTTGATCGTTAAAACAAAAACTTTGTGTACGCGCCGGAACATCCTAAAACATTCTAAGAAGCTCGATACTAACACCATTTATTTTAGTTTAAAAATGTGAAGCATGTGAATGCTTATTTGTCGATAAGCAGTGCTTATTGTAAATACAGCCAAGTAGAGAAGAGAGAGAAATATATACTAAAAAGATGCTCTCAATTTTAGAACTTAACAACAAATGCTTTTAACATGCCAATACTTTCTTCTTTAATAATTTTTATCTTCTCAGGTTTAATACCGCCATAGGCCGCTGCTTTCCCTATCTTCAATCTGTTAACAACATTTAACACTTTCTCCAATGATACTATTTCCTAGCTATGTAAACATGAGCAAGTAACGATTAATACGCCAAAGGCAGAATACGGTTTATCTGCCCTTCCTGTCGACAACAATATGCAACTAGGTACTGAAGAGTTTCTAATGCCAATAACAGTCTTACAGTCTTTATAGTCCTTTGTATGTAGTACACACGGAACAGATGGAGTATAGAACATAGTAATACGCAAATTTCTCTACTGGTTGGTGAGAAATAATAAAAAAAATCAGAACTCATATTAAAACTCGCAATTCAGAATTGAATAACAGAATCCTATAGAT
Source organism: Protaetia brevitarsis (assembly GCA_004143645.1). NCBI lineage: Eukaryota > Metazoa > Arthropoda > Insecta > Coleoptera > Scarabaeidae > Protaetia > Protaetia brevitarsis. Next base: position 43,171 of record RXPK01004227.1, read on the forward strand.
CGTTTCTCGTGAACACTCGATCATCGGTTTAGTGAATAGAGTGTAGTTATCTTCATTGCTCATGTTATTCGCAAACACGCAACTTCTTGCCAAGTAGGCCGTAAGAGTTTACTTTCAACATCTCTGTTAACTATTCCCGAAATGTTTACGTAATTTTGTATTCTTTTAGTGGTTAGCTACCATAATGTATATCCTTGTTAGCTCTAATCTTAATCTATTGAAAAAATGTTAAGTGCTCCAATACTTATATATAGTATATAATTTTTTTTATATATTTTAGGGTACTAACAAAGTGTTCGCTTCCACATAAAAGAAAAAAGAACCCTTTTAGCCGACAGATAGGCCAGATCAGTTGTCAAGATTATATGTATATAGCAAAATGCGTAAATGCAAATGTATACGATTTTCATTTTATTATTTTTACATTGGTAAATGTTCGTCAACTCGTACACTGACACAGGCACATATAATTGGTATATATGCCTACGACATTACTGTGCGCACATAATTGCAAGGAACTTCATAATTTATTCCAATTAAAACTCCGTATTGTCCGGCATCGTTTTAATAAGGAACTAACATAAATTCTTTAATCAACCGCAACTACTGATACGTTTACATATACACTTAGAAGTACACAAGATTGATTCTTGATTTTAACTTTATATTCGGGACTTGTAAAATGACAGCAGAATTTGTTAAAGATAGTTATTTAAAATGAATAATATTAGCATTAGGTGCTAAATATTGCTTTATTATAATGTAAACTTTATTTTTATGTAATTCAAACTGACTGGTATCTTTTTTATGTATGTTATATTTTTGCTCGGAGAGATTTTTTCAGTCTCCGGTGTTTTTATTCAACGTTTGGCGTGATTCCCTCATCTATAGAATAATAACGGGATTTTAATGTCGGTTAGCTTTATCTTTCAAAATCAGGCTTGGGTCGACCTGTGTGATAACAATCGAAGGCTGTTGACCGTGGAATCATGATTTGAAATTCTCATTCTGTTGTGGCTACCAGCCACGACGAAGGTTGTCTTAATTTTCCTATAATGTTTTTATGCCACAATTTTAAAAATTTATCAAAGTTCCAAGAAGTATTACCTAAAAAAGTATCGATACAAATCCTGTTTATTAAATCCATATCGAATACCGAATTTGCAAGAAAATATCCTATAAATATCCCTACGAAGACTTCGCCGACCAGATAGCCTTTTCGCATGGCCATTGACCGAGACCGGGGGCCCGAAGGGTCCATTAGAAACTACAGTCCAGCACCAGAGATTGCCAAAGCGTCGTGTCCTTCAGTTAGTTAGCTTAGAATCACCTCACCTAAAAACAGCACGGGATTAATTCAGTTCCCTTTCAATTTTAATCAGAAACTTATATTTTTGTGTAATTTATTTCACAACACAGAATTTGGGGTTAGTTTATAAGAACCGCCATTTAGTCTAGTTATTTTAGTAAATTTTATATGTAAGGGTTGTATAAAAATATCACCGAGTTTGATCTCTGATAAAATAGCTATCTTTAACAAATAACAATAATAATAGATAATCGTTTGCTATAAAAATTTAGTATTTGCCGTTTACAGATTAACAGTTATGTAGGAAAAGTTACACGTTTTATTTTTACAATTTTAACATGTATGTTTGTCTTAATTGTTTAATTATTTTGTATAATTTTTCCTACATAACTTACAATTTATACAGTATATGGTATTATTACACTTTTAGTTTGTTTTACATTTTCTGACTTTTTCTTTGCAACTTATATTATCTCTAGCCGGAGGATGGGAGTCTATTCCCGAAACTAGTCGCTATAATTTATTAATATTAAATAAATCTGAGATTGTGAGTGAGGACCAATCTAGTAGTTTTAATTTTTTATACCATGGACTCACATGCGCCCAAACTGGAAGAACTAAAACAATAATTGTTTGATATTAGTAATATTTTACTTAAATCGAGCAAAAACTTATAACTAAATAGAAACAATATTTTTTGTTATATCAAACGAAAATCTTTGGCAATAACCACAGTTTCGACCATCAAAAATTAAGAACAGAGTTGGTTCCCGTCCACCACATTGGGAAGCAATTGTGACAGCAATTGCGAGGTAGCCTTGTACCAAGACCGCCACCGTAAACTTGACTTAATGCCTGGTAAATATGAAATTGCCTCTTCATGAAAATTATATGAATAAATCCCAAAGTTATCGTCATGAGTTAGGTTGTGTTCCATCTTACGGTTAAGTGACAGTAGCATCCCCAACATCGATAGGTAGTAATGTCAGACGGAACAGAAAAACATGTTGTTTCAACGCACATTGCATCCAACACCAAATATCATTTACTCCAACAGATTTTCTATTTCTTTTATAATTTTTAATGTTGCAGTAATAAAATTTTAACACAAATTCTATGTTGACTTTACAACCGAATTTTTGTTGTAATTACTGAATATGTATTTGGTTCAATCAAATAAAATAACAAAAATCGTTTTGTTAAACCAATGCACGTATTTTTCTGAGTGTATACACATATCCTAAAATATTCTTAATAAGTACTTGCAAATAATACTTCCAGATTTACCTACGAAAAGGTTAGCGTGTAAAACGAGACAAGCTATTATTAATTGCCGTTCTTTCAGCTTATTCGCAGGTACCATTATTTAAGAAGTGTCACTAATGAGTTAATTATTCCTCAAAGACATCCTTTCAAAAGACACAGCGAGTTTAAAAAATAGCAAACGTTAGTCATCAGTAAGCTTGATATTTTTTATTTCTTCAATAAACATGTGTGAATTATTAACTCCCAAATTCGGTGGCTGTACAGAGAAGTGGTTAAATTTGTTAGGCAACCGTCTGGATAGAAAATAAGTTGAATTATAGATATTGAAGACAATGGCTCTTATACTCCTTCTTGACTTAGGTTATGTTTTAGACGACACACAGTGGCCCCGATTGCGTTCGTAGCGCGAAATAATTGCCGTTTATGTCTAAATCCAGTCCGCATTTACATATTTATAATCTTCGCAGTTGTGATAGTACTATTATACAGGTTATAATATTAATAATAATGTTTATTGACATTTACTGAGGGACAACATATTAACCTCTGATTTTTATTCATACTAAATAAGGCAACACTGAAAATAGAAAGATATATATAAAAGATAAGAGATTTGAAATAAAACTTTTGTACTACTTTTGTATTAGTTGGTATTGATGTCTACATTCATCAAATGCTTTTTATGGCCTACCAAATAACCAAATTTTCTAATTACTAAATGGACTTTTTTTGGACTTTACTACCAACAGTAGCACCAGCAAGTTCTACTTTCTCATTCCAACCATCTCTTTATTTCTTGCTATAATTTTTTTTTACGTCACTGAGAACTTGGTTTCCAACGAAATTCTATCTTTTTCTTATAATATTAGTTAATAATTTATCAGCTTCTTGTTCATTTATAGTTTCTTTCGTAAATACACTGTTTAAACGTATGTACTAGCGTGGATCTTTTTAAGTTTTTGTGTTTGTGCTACTCCGAAAACAAAACGGTATGTTTAACTGCAATGGACATTTCATTTAAAAAAAAATTATAACGCTTACGTCGCACTCGGACGCATTTTATTTTAGGTACACACCATAACTGAACTATGAACAATTTCAAAATAAAATATCAACATCTGCAAACGTCTGCATTTTTTTATAAGCCACCTCTAACAAACAGTTTTTGAACTGTAGCACAACGTCAAGGTATTTCAACAAATCACGAATAAAATTACGTGTTTCCTTTTCAAAAAGTCTACCATATTTAATAAATTCGGTAAAATACAAATATCTGCAATTATTAGCCTCTATTTTAGTACACAACTCAAACGCCTAATCCAAGTACATTGACTTCTACTAGTGAATAAGCCACAGAGGCTTGATATTCCCAAAATTTTTGAGTTGATAGTAATACTTCAACATACATAGTATGCAAATTATGCAATTTACAAATCATTCTTGCAACTTGGTAAATTACAATTATTTCGCGCTGCGAATGCAAGCGGGCCCACTGTGCGACATTAGGTTTGGTACTGTTAGTCTTATCTTAAGTTAGCGCAAATATTATTCAATAAAAGATCTTTTTCGTTCTGAGATTATTTTTAATATTAAAATTTGTAGATAACTTTACATGGCCTTTGAGCTAATAAAATTCAAATACCGTCGAAATAATCTTCTTCATGTAAGATGACTGCACTATCAACTCTGGAACCGACAGTATTAAGATTTTATGTTCTGCCCTCTGTTGTCCTTACCCATTTTGGTAAGATAGTTTTATAAGATTCACTAATAAACCTCTCATCGAATTTAGAAAATGTAATAAACTTAATAAATCTGCAATACGTCCAAATCGTATCTTCCACTATTCATGTTCGCCAAATAGTAATTGGGTCGAACCCTTATACAATGCTCACCTTTTATCAATTTAATGAAACGGGATTGAAACAATTCAGTAGTTCATTCTGGACGCGCACCTTTCTGAAACGAGGTCAACGAAAGAAGAGCGTAAAAACAATGCTTTCTTTGTACGTGGTAATAATTAAATCTTACCGAACGAGAGACAGGCTGCTCAATCAAAACGTATTCGCATTTACTGCACACAAAAGCTCGGCCCCCTCGCCATAATTCGCTACTATCGGAGGCTCGACCAATTTGGCGTGTCGCCAATCTCTCGTCGTCACGTGTACATGGGTGTCTGCTGACGTCACATATCGACGCTCTTTGATGACGCACTCTTTCTATAATTACTGAGACTCCAGTGGGCCGTTAGGTACCTCTTGCGTCGTTCTCTGGCGTTTTATTCCACGCTATGAGGCCTGTCGCTTTGACGAGAAGTATAAGAAGTTCCGGTAGTGGACATTGTTATATTTGCTTTTCTCTCAAAGTCAACAAATCTTTCACTTTTCTTATCATATTGCCTAATTTAATTATTTAATACTCCAAGCTAAAGCGTTCTAGAAGATCATCTGCACAATTTGTAATAAAATTCTATCTATAGACCGTTCAGATCTTGGCAGTGTGAATTATGTATTTGAATACGCGCCCTACGTACCGTCAGACGGAAAATTATAGCAGAAAGCAATAACATAAATATACAGTAACGTAAATTCTAAGTAATACATACTTTCTCTGCCTTGTTTTACCCAATGAACAATATGCTTCACTAAACGCGCTGTGTGCTTAAAAACGACGTACTAAACGGCCGGTTGCCATCTTTAAATGTGGCAAAATCTAAACATTGTATCTACACGAAGTTTCGCGCATATCTTTTATTTGCTATTTTTATTTTTAATCAAAAATAGTTCATAATGAGATTATATTTTCTATACTTAACAATATTTTGCAAATAATACTTGCAATTCACAATTTATTAATCATGTTTTGTTGTTAGTAAGACGACAATAATGCGTATTTTCAGTTTTATATCTGCAAAAATGATGGATTTACGTTTACCTAGTTATTTTGAAAGCATCGAAGGGCGTATATGGCAAAATTACAGTTCAACTTTCATTTAAAATCGATATGATCAAAGCTTTTGATACCATATCTAAAGATAAATTAATCGAAAAATTAGAATCGTATGGATTTCAGGAAAAGGAGTTGAACTTGATAATTTATTTATGCGAAAGACCACAAATAACAAAAATAAACGCAGAAAAAAAGTACCGTTATGTATGCTGAATATGGTCTGCCACAAGGAGGCACACTTCCCTCGATCTTGTATATTTTGTATAGGAACTATCTTTTAGACCAATCTCTTCACGGACTTATGCTTACGCTGATGACACATGCATAAAGTATAGTGGACATAGCACAAAACAAATAGAAAGCAATATAAAAATAGACATGGAACTCTTGGAAAACTGGTGTTATAACAATCTTCTTACTATCAATGAAACCAAACGAACAATGCCGCATAAATTTAAAGAAAAAATTTAATACCTAATTGTAATTGTTTCGTAATATGTAACTTTAACGAATAATTTTAAATTACCTCAATTTTTAGAGAATGCAAATATTGATTTAATTTTTTTCAAACCATCATATTTTAAGTTGTCGGACGAAAGCTATATATATATAGACATATACAGGCGTCCCATCGAACAGGGTCATTCGATTTTTTTGGACTTTTAGTAGGAATTGATTTTGGAACTTGTAGTGTGGTTATGGTTCACAAACGCATTATTCTCTAATATTTGCACCTCGAAATGTAAAAGCATTCTCAGATAGAATCATAACTAGGCAGTATAATTTCATTTAAAATTTGACAATGCACTTGAACTTTTCTCTCGACTTTTTATTGCTTCGATTTTTTTTCAATTTATCAATTCACTGTTACTGTTAATTCAGCAATACATAGCATAAATGGAAATAGGAAAATTTGAATGAGACAGATTCTCCCGCATTAACATGCAAATCAGAAAAAAAATAAATAAAAAAGTCGTTCCATAAGGTCTTTCTAGACTAGTCGATTGAAAACCTCGGCCTTGTTTAACTTTGACTTGAAAAGGGACATCCGCAAGCCAGAGTCTTAAAACGTGACGCGAATGATTTTTTTTATAAATTTTATTTTTAGAATAAAATCTGAACATACTCAACTGCTTAAGATTCTGGCCTTAGAATGTTCCTGCTGAGGATGAGCGCGCTCACCATTTTTAATGAAAGAACTAGTTATGAATTAAACTTTTTATTTCACCCATCTTTGCTAATTACACCTACTTACACAAAATCACAATGGATTATACACTTTAATATACTATTGTGTCTTCCTCTTGAGACGAAACAGTGCGCTTTTCAATTAGTCCGAATTTAACAAGTTTTCTCTTTTCTGATAGCTGCGTGGTTTTAATCGTCCCTTGTTATAGCTTTTATCTGGCCACCATCAAACAATCTGGCTTATGACGTCACTTTTTGGTAGGCATTTGTTATTTTTCAGCATTTTTCTCTCACCGCTGTTGCTTTTGACATTATATGTTCATTTGTTAATAAAATTTAAGCTAGGAAAAGTTTTCCGTACTTCTTTTAAACGTTTCAATTGCATAAAAAAAAGTTTGAATCATACTACACAGAAAAAACGATTTGGTTACGTCAACCAAATTTGACCTTGTTCAACAAAATTGTTCGTTTGCATAGTGGCAAATAAATTTTTATTTCAGAACACAAAATAATTTTGTTGAAATAATTGAGTAATGATAATCAAAATTTTATTCAAATTAATCAAATCATTTCAGATAATTCAAATATATGTATGTCGTGCTTCAATTTCTCAAATTTGGAATATTTCATTTAAATGAATATTTAATTTAACAAATCTTATTTTTTTTTTTTTTGTTTTAACAAGGTATTTGTTTGAGCGAATAGGTAGAACTAGTTTGCTTTAAATAAGCAAACTCTGGTGACTTTTGATTGAAGTAAAATTGAATCGATTTATTTAAAAAAATCCAGATTTCATATCTATCATTCTGGGCGACTAGAAATGGGAAGGACTTCAACTGTAGGCGTAGCTACGCACGATGCCCTGGTAAAGATTTATTAACGTTCGGCGAATTGTTATAGTACACCCTGATTAAATTAATTCTTTTTCTCGCTTTATTTATGAAGTTTGGAAAAGTAATATTATTAAATCTAACATTACATCTGTATTAAAAAGGAAATAATTAGGCATTACTTATTCGATAACTAAAATTTATTTCTTCTTTTCCATTCGTACTTATTTTTATATCAAAGCACCAGATAATGTAAACTATAAATTCCAATGTCAGAGCTCATAAACAACCACAAAAGAAGAAAAAAAAAGGATGAAAAGCAGTTGTAAAAGTCAATAATCAAATAAAATTATAAACATTAATTCTAAAAACCTAACAATAATAAATAAAGTACCTATTCGTCGGCAAATAGTATATTATTGAAAAATATTGATGTTTATTAATCATTTGTTCATGAAATTCTCGGCGACAGTAATAATCGTCGAATAAAAGTTCTTGGAATGTGTTAATTTTGTACGATCGATACATATTCTCATGTAAAAGGTTAAAACTTTTGCACTATTATTAAATCCGCAAGCAATTTGTTTAGATGTCATACTAGGATATTGTCCCACTAATGCACAAACTTATTTTGATATCACTCACATTTTTTGCTAGGACATTTTTATTTTTGTTTTATTTATTAATGTAAAAGTTTCAAAACATCGTATTACGAATAATAGTCACGCTAGGAATTGATCTTTCGGAATAATTTACTGCAAATAAATCCTGTGTAATTGCTGCTGAATTGCCAGCGTAAAATTATTTCACAATCCTAGGGGCTATAATATTCCTTTTTTTTATAAAATCACTGACCGCGATCAAAACTTACTAAACGTTATAAAATTTGAGCACCGTACCTATACCTAAAATCCACCAACGCTTTTTTTTAAAGAATGAGCGAAATCAGACGAACGCCGGCTAAACTGAAAGTGAATTTATGCGTGTTTACGCATGCCTAGCAAATCGTTTCCGTCGCCTCGTAGTAGACGGAATGAGGGCTCTGTTTAATTGATTTAAATTGAAAATATCGATGTGGTGATAGCATTTTGTACTAGTCAGAAAAAGGCAGACAATAGCGGTGAGTGCTTGCCGTTAGAGAGCGATAGCATGCGGATTGGAGATGGTAAATCAAAGCGTATATCTGACACACAACTGCCCAGCAAAATAACACACGTATTTCTCGACCTTGTTAACTAATGGAAATCATATTTTCATCCTTCTTTTATTCATATAACGGCAATCGGCAGGTCGAAAGTGAGCTCTTACATGTGGTTAAGATGTAAACGCTAAGCGTTTGCCCGTGGATTGGGGGTTGATCGCAGGCATCACCCCGCCACCCTGGTGTGCGGTGAATGAAGCCATCCTTTCACTGATCACAGCCCTCATTAGATGTTTGTCTGGTAAATATTACAGATTTGTATGTTATAATCGTATTTATCACATTATTGTGTGGTATATATGTTTTGTTACTGGAATGGAATAGGAAAAGTCCCATCTATGTGTCAATTTCTGTACTGCACATAAGTATTTAACGTATTTACTATATACTATATGACTATATAAGGATAAAACTGCTATAAGGAAATATAATGCGATATTTATTTTCACTTCAATCTAAATCAAATTACATATTTGTTTGATTGAGTGCAGGAATACTTTTTAATATTATTTAAATCAATTAACATTCAATAAACAGAAATGTTTGGTTGAAAACAACAAAATCGTTTTTTTTTCTACGTAATATATTCCACGAAATTTCTTTTTGACTAAGAAATAATTCTGTTTTCAGAAAACCGAGAGCGTTAAAGTCGACACAACCGTTCAAAATGCTGTGTATATCAAGATGGTTGGTAAGTAAAATATGTTTGATAGATGTTATACAGTAAGAACACGCGTACTGTGAAAATACAAAGATATGTGATAAATCATTTACGATTATTATTGCGGGATTATTTAGGTAATCTAAAGGCATTGCCAAAGTTGACATTCATGCAATATCCATAATGTCAGTTTTGACAATGCTACATATATTTCCATATGATCTCCACTATAGGTACTTCCTTCTTGTGTATTTTCGTACAGCATACGTTTTCTTTTCTGTAAATACGTAACTTCGTATAATAAGGTCGTATTTTCCTGAAAGTAGAATAGAGATAGCTAATTCTTCAAAGATTTTACATCTTAGAAAGGAGATGAAGGTAAAAGAATATCTACAATCAATGTTTATATATTTATTTATGCATGTATTTAGTATAACTTATATCAATAGCATAGTATTGATAAATTTAAGTTCAAATTGTTAATAATTAAAATGTGTTTACTGAAACAACATTAATACGTCTATTTTTGATTAATTTCCCAGAAGAATTTTTGCTTATGACCTCCAACTGATTAATGAATCCTCGTGTCCGATGAAAAATGTTTGTAAAGTCATAAACTATTTTTCATTTGATAGGCATAATGTATCCATTGTATGCATTTATTTATTGTGAAAATATTTACTAAGACAATAAGCTATAAAGCGTTCATAAAGTGTATGTTCCGAGGCATGGCATATAATTGTCATTAATTAAGCAAATGTGTACCTTACATACACACACACATATAACAAATTACAGTGGCATAAGTTACTAAACAAGTGTTTTCCTTTCTAACCTTTGCGAGTACAAACATTAGAGAATCACTAAAAAAAACTTCTTTATTTGTACAGTTATGGTACGAAAACATGTTAAATGAACTATAACATAATAAAATGAACACTTTTTTAGTTTTACACACGAGCAAGAGATTTGCAGTGTTTATTAAAAACGTAAAAAAATTGGTGTTTGTAATTAGCGCAATAGCAATAAGTATTGACAAACATATTACATACCCCATCGTTATTTCAAGTAGCACGACATATTAAACGAACTGCAATGAGATTGTTACAACATTGCATTGTAAAATAATTGCTTACTGCTACAGTTTAAAAGTCATTTTACTATTTGTTGATTCTTTTCTTAATGCGTTAAAATTGTTTCGATATATTGCGTTATAATTCAAAGAACAGTGTAATTTAATTATTATTTATTAATTGGTATATAAATAAACGTTCTTATGCCGTGCAAAATTTACTTTATTTTCTTTTAAATTTCAGATTACAGGTTTCGCCAAAAGTAAACCAAATTGCAAGTTGTAATCTGATATTACACTTTTATTTAATTTCTTAAACTAAATATTTCCAGTTTCACTATATGTTGCAATCTATTTTGTTTTATTTTGGATTTATCTTCACTAACAATAAGTGCATAACAAAAAGTTTAGTGTTTACTACAAGTATCCGAAAATGAACGTAGATCTGAAAATAGTCCCTAAGGAACGAAACATTTGATGTGAAATTTAAAAGAAACTAAAACTCTGAGCGGCTCACGAACATCTATTGCTACACCAATTAATTTTTAATATATCATGAATCTGTTTGCCTGCTGTACCTATCTCTAGAATTTAAGCAAAAGAACGTTTGACAGTTGCAAACAAATAAATAAAATTAAATAAATCTACTATCAAACACCCAAAGAAAGTTCTGCTACGTTCATATACTTCAAATATTAAACTTTAAATGTTTCCATTTTAGAAGTATCTCGCTTTGTAATCAGTAATCTGGTAGCACTATGTATGATAGGACCAGCGAAGAGATAAGACAAGAAGCGATACTTGTCATATTTGACTGGTCCGCGTGCACGACTTTGGCGTTCTGACAGACTGTTAATTTACAGAGAGGGCGCCACTGTAGTCATTATTCTGAGGTTGATCTTAAGGCGAATCTGGACGGCCTTTTAATGAGATTCTCTTCCAGGAGATGGCGCGGATCATTTTCCGCTGTTTTTAGACATACCAATCAAAATATTTTAAATTTGATAAAGAGATTATTTTGAAAACAGTATTTAAAATTGCGCCAACGTTTTATTTTTTTAAATTTTCTTTTTTTTTAATTTTTTGTTTGGTTCTATTTGGCTTCCAAAAAGGAAAAATAAAAAAGTGGTCAAGAGCGACGGTTCAGAGGTCCTTACTAATACTAAAACATTTTTTTTCATTTCTTTCTGATAGCAAATAGCGTCCGAAAGAGGAAAATGCGTTTTCTCTTTGATCTCGTCCGCCGGGACAACCATAACTAGGACGGTAGCATACTCGTCGAATTAAGTGCGCTACAGAAATGATACCGGTTCGAGTAATCAGATCTTTTCAAAACATTAGTTAGTCTGTCATATGAACTTGAATGTATAGGATAAAACTATTTCATCTGGTTTTTTTAGAAAAATCAAAATTAAAATGCAAATTAAGAAGATACTATCAGTAATTTTATTTGATTTACTAGGCTAGAAAGAATTAATTCAGAAATACATAATTATAGCACTAATAATATAATCCGTACTATCAATCAGTAGAATCAGTGACTTATTTTGTAAATTGAGTAACTGCTGTTTTCCGAAAACTGAATTATTTCGAGGTATGCACAAATATGAACAGCATTTGTAGAACATGTGATTGCAGGAATAAACCTCAAGCGATAGTTAGATCGAAAAGAAAGATACCTCTTGTCTTTTTGAATGGTATGAATTGTTTGCCTTCTATATTACATGTGCCCAAAATCAATTGCTAAGATTGTCTAGAGTATTCGCTACGTTTCATTGAGTGTTATTCTATACCTGTATCTATGATTTTACGATACAACTTCCTATAGGGTAACTTGTGATAAATGAGTCAGGGTGCCACACATTGTCACAAACATACAAACCTCACTCAACACACACACACACAGACATCGCACACCTGTAGTCAAGTACCTCTAAAGTTTTCTCTCTGGAACTGACTTAGCACTGCAGTTATTGTATGAAGAATATTTACTTTCTTACAAGTAGCAAACCGCATTATCTAAAGATGGATAAAAGGCGAAAGCATCTTCGTATCAGCGCGAAAAGAAATAAAGGCTTCTTCTAAGATTTAATATTCTATTGTACAAAATGTAAGTTCCATATTTACTTACCTAGACACTTTATTACTTTTGCATTGCGTATTTCAGTGCGCCAAAATCCAAAAATAATTCTAGGGCGGTCAATATAAATGACTATGATACAAAGTATGTAATCTAAGCAGATATAAAAGAAATTGTAATTTATAGGTACATTACACCCAGTCAAAAAAATGGCTGTATCCATTTTTTTATTTGCATTTTATTGATGTTCTGTTTCGTAATACCATTGGCATCAAGGAAATTATTGAAGTGGTTTAGTATTTATAATTATGACTCGTTAATAAAAAGTAGATACATTATCTATTATTAACATTTACACATTTTAAGAATTTCCCACTTATTTAAAACATAGGTAGGAAGTAGGTTGGGTTGTGTAAAATACACAAAAAGACAGTACTGAAAGCAGAATTGCATAGCAGACCATCTGTACGTAGATACGTCCTCAAAACAAACATCGGTCTGTGCGTTAGGTTACGATAGAAGCCGGCGGCCTGTCGGCATTTAATGGAAAAAAGAAAAATGAATATTTCTGTTTCGGGCGTTATTATTAGTCCAAATTCAAAAATTAAAAAAGTTTTGTCATTAAGACATTGGTCTTCACATGCGCCGTTGAGCCGATTTTAGAAATTATTTTTAATAACAAACGTACAACATTGAAAAATTTAAATACATAGAAATAAAAAAATGAAAACGTTGGCGCAAATTCAAACATTATTTAAGACAAATACATTTTAAATTTCAAAATCGGTCGTACGTTTCCCAAAAAGCGCGGAATACTTTTCCGATATATTTATCTCTGTCGCACACTTGGACGTCCAGATTCGCCTTAAACGGTGGTTGGAAGTAATCGAGAATAATTAAACCTCGTCGCCGGAGTTATTCTATCGCATTTTTAATCCATCTTATTGTTATTTTGATTGTTTCTCGCTGTATTGTTATTTAATAATAACACTAATAATGTCTTTATTACTAATAAAATTTCGCAAATGACGAACTCACACACGTTTAGTGCAGCAAGTAACAGCAGATAACAAATAGCGGCCATTCTGAGTTGAGATTGTACTTCCCTTTCTGACGCAAGCTCTTGATGATGATTGCTCTAAAAGAATAGGAAGACAACCAAGGCAGCTGAGGCTAAAATAATGAAGTAACGCTAGAAGGCATATTTTCGGTCACAAAACATCAAAGGTACCGTCAATAAGTGACTCTTTTTGTTTTATCTGTTCGCTGATAGGACAGAAAGTTCATTTATTGATCCATTTCGCTAGATTTAACCTCAGTCTATTGAAAGTAGCAATGTTGTGTCTAATATTTACACCTTTTTGATTGGTGCAAAAACAGGAAGACAACTGAGGCAACTAGTGTTAGAAGAATGAAGTCATTTTTCCGGCTACAAAACATCAAAGCTGCCGACAATAAGTGACTCTTCTTGTTTTATCTGTTCGTGATAGGACGAAAGGTTCATCATTGTCTTTTTCGTTAGATTTAACCTCAGTCCATTAAAAATAACAATTTCGTATCTAATATACACCACAAACCATCCAATACTAATATGACGATAATTTTAATATGTTGTGTTGTCCATACTTGTTGGTTTTAAAAAAGTGTAAAATTTTTGTGACTCAATTAAAAATAAATTTGATTGTATAAAACTATGTGATTAGAAGGCTATGGAAAAGTAAACTAATTTTAAAGTAACTACTTATACCTATGAAAAAGGCGGATTTCCTTTCGAAACGTTAGGAAACAATGTAACTTTGAATTAAGAAGAATTAATCGTATGGCCACTAAACTCAAGAATTTTATTTAAAACTACAAACCCTATTTGGCCAACACAACAAGATTATTATTACTAACATAACTATTATCAGTTTTATACCGATTACTAAATAACAGAGAGAATATTTTACGCTAGAGTTATGTATACATAATTAAAGAAATTTATTTATTTTGAACTTTCACCTCTCAAAGGTAGATAAATTACTAACTAATTAAAATAATATCTAATTAAAATAGAATTTAGAGAACAATATATACATTAGAAAGGGCAATTTACTTACCTTGACTTCTAGTGATAGAAACTCTGGTTACCTACAACGTGACAATAAACATTTTAGGTCTCTTCCTTTAATTGAATTTAAAAAAAAAATATATATTGTCAACAGCAAGGGAACACTTTTTGTATAAATGTGGAATTTACGTATTCACTTGTGGGTATTACAATGTTTTCACCTTATTTGTCGCAGAGCTTGACTATTCTTTAAATAAAGAAGATAATTTTAAAATTTCAGATTTTGTTGATAAACGTCTTAATTTAAATAAGTTAGAAAGTACGGAAACTAGATATGAACAGGTTCTAATGAACGGGACCCTATAAATTCGCTAACACTGATTTCACTCTTCATTTTCTTATCTCATATTATAATCTAATACTTTCGCTTTAGGTTGAAGCTCAGAACCATGGCATCACTTGCCATCTCCATAGAGAGCACCTCCTTAAGTTCATCTACTAGTTTTTTTATGATCTGCATCGTATGATTTACTCATCGGTGCTTGACTGCATTATGTTTATATGCTGTAGGTCTAGCAGTTCATTCTACCATCTATGAAACGACGTAATACAAAAGTTTAGGACGGATTCATAGTTTAGTTTTGATTTGAGAGCCATTTGTATTAACTGTAGACGTTGGACGTTTTTCGACAATATGGAAAGGAAGGAAGGAAGGATATCGATCCGCAATTGACTTTTTTATTTTTGGATGGAAAAAAATATGAAGAAATCAAAGCGAAGTGAGATTGAGGGGATCTATGGAGATTCTTTACCTATGAAAACTGTTTAATGAATGTAAACATAGCCGTATATCTGTTTTTAATGAGAAGCGCCCAGGTCATCCAGCAGATTTGATTACTGAGGATTTTGCATGATTAGGAATTAGAAAGCTAACTTCGGATAACAAGCGGATGTCAACTTCGAAGCAGTGTTTGAACCGGAGTTTTTTTTACGTGGATTCGTCATCTGCTGAGAGCTGGATCCATTACTGTACGCCAGAACCCAAACGACAATCAAAACAATGTTTTTGTAGACGAATATACTCCAAGTAAGGTCAGAATAGTTCCGACAGCCGGAAAGAAAATGGCTACAATTTTTTGAAATATGAAGGAAGCAATGCTCATTATAGAAAAAGGAAAAACAGTGATGGGATACTACTAAGCTGAATTGATCCGATCCACGAGAAATTGAAACAAACACAGGTCCCAATTGACAAAGAAAAAAAGTGCCATTTTATCACGTCAACGCACCAAGTCATTCATCTGCAATCGTCGTGGCCAAATGGCATAAGTTGCACTACGAATTGCTGCCATATTTAACCGATCTGCCTCTCCACAACTTCTATGTGTTTCCCCACATGAAAACATTCATCAGAAAAAAAATCTGGTCAAATCAAGAGGGGTTAGAGTCTTTAAGAAAATGGCAGGAACGTTGACAAACGCGTATCCTCCTAAAAGGAGATTATGTTAAAAAAAATATGAAAAACTTGCGTTTTTGTTCCTGTAACTCGACTAATTATTGGGCCACTTCCATTTGTGAGAAAAATAGGTCGGTTATTGAAAAATACGTAATTTAGAAGCAGTTTAGATGTATACCCCTAGTCTAGTCTAAAAAAAGTGTCCAAAATCTTCTCGTATCATTTAACCCAGTAAAAATATTTGCACTATTGAAAACTGCAGGTGTGTTCATTAACACCTAATTTAGAACAACAAATAAATTTATACTCCAATTACATTCTAGTTTACGGGGTTGGTTGTCAAAAAAACCGGAATATTGAAAATATATCTGATAAAAGCCGTGATCTAAATTATGTTAGAATAAACTATTAAAAGTAATGAAAAAGTTGTGAATATACATTTTATTCTTATATTTTCATCATTCTTCATTCATCATTCTTTGTTAAGTAGCGTAGATGCTAAGCGAACATTTTCATATTTCAAAGATTTAATAATACTAAAGTGAATTAAAAGCTCTTTTACGCCAGAACATTTAAAAATGCCCGATTCTTATTGAAAAAATGCTTCTACTTTGTCTGCGTTAATTATGCTGTTTTACTGTTTGCTTAGATTCTGCTGCCTGTACCTTCACAACTTACATACAAGGATTATCTGCACATAAGTGGAGATGCGTGGGATTTATTTTTACGTTCTTTGCAGTATTTTAACGAATCTTCAATAGTGACTTTAAAAGAAAATGTAAGCTACACATCACGATTTAATTCTATTTATTATGCCCACTAAGTATGACAAAATTTAACTAAAGCGTTATGCAGATATACATGAAATAAAGATTCTATAACTTCCTGGGTTTCATTTTCACTGGAAGACCGTTAGCAGATTTTAAAACAAATTCACTTGTGAGCTTAATCTTATGTGGTCTATAAGTTGGTTCCAATACGAAATTACGGACTACCTTCGTAATAACGGATTTCATCAACAGCATGGCCATAGTTTTTCCTGTCGAAAGCAAACTTTTAATAAATATTAATCGCTTATGTTACGCTAAAAACGTACCAATGCAATCCCTTGGACCTTTGGTGAACGGAATGTAGGTGTACGGTTGAATCTTATGCAAATTTTCTGGTAAGAATCTGTCTGGATCGAAAACATTAGGATTCGGATAGTATTCTTCGTTGTGATGAACCGCAAATATTGCTATCGATACTTCTGTTCCCTTAGGAATTGTAATGCCATCTGAAATATATTATTTTAAGGACGTTAACCGCTTCAGTTGACAAAATAATAGTATTGCATTTTTTGATATCACCAATAATCCGTTGTGTTATTGAGAAAACACCGCGTTTGGTTTTACCATTGCAATTTAGAGGATTTATGTGAAAATTATGTGTTACAAATGATGATTTTTTACAAATTATTTCGAGTTTTATATTCAAATGTTATGGCTTCGTTTTTCCAACGCTGTAGTTTATAAAATTCCTATCTTAAATGTTGTTTCTAACATTATAAATAACACACTAATCAGTTATTCATATACGAATGTTAACCTTCACCTGTATGCGCGTCGGTGCATCATAAATAAGCATCTGCATTTAAAAAAGCACAAAGACACTGTATACATATCGTTAAATATGATTCCGTAAATATCCATTAAGCCAGATATATTAATCCATGTTACAATATTTGTTTTTTAGAAATATTTATGAAAATTCCTCACTATTAAAAATAAAAAAAAACATGGGCAAAAGAGAAACAATATTATAATCTACAGCTCATAAAACATGAAACAATAATAGATCACACAAACTAAACAAAAAATAGAACATTTAAATAAAACACATTTAATTTATAAATTCGAATTACACAGGTATCTACATGTATTACCCAAACACAATAATACTTACATGAAAGAATTTATGCTCCACAAATATAATATTAAAACCAAAAATAGTAATGCTACTGCATTAACACAACATAGCCACAATTTGGGAAACCATTTTGATTTTAATAACGCAATCATTTTAAACTTGGATCCAATTATCATGAAATAGCCTTAGAAATTATTTACATAAAAGAGAATAAAGGAACAATCACCTTAATTTGCAATTTAACTTCAATCTATCACAACTTAACGAATTCACATGTAATCTGCACATGTGAGGAACTGAAGGTACTCAGGCAGAAATATTTCGGGAGAGATCTATTGGAGCCCTCGAAGGTTCTCAAGTTTCCACCGGGCAAGATACTGGGCTTTATAGAGAACAGCAAGCTGCTCGAGTGGAAATAAGAGAATTAATAGGGATGGTACAATGAGCACCTAGCTCAAGTGCCCGGACAATAAGTGTCCATCCTAACTTTAATGAACGAATGAATGCGTGCAATCATTCCAATTACGAATAAATAAATGTATCGAAGTGGAAGGGCACATTTTCGAACACATTTTCTGAAATGTGTATGATAAAGTAAAATTCATCGTTGTTGAATGGCTTTTTGAAATGTTATTTAATGTTAAAAATAAAAAAAAAAACACAATCATGTTTGCTTGCTTCTCTTTTTTGTGTATTTTTTTTAGACGTTCACAATCATTGTTTTTTGCGATTACAGCGCAATCTGTTTACGAATCAAAAAAAAGTTTCAAACAAAAACTACATACTTGATGGCGTAGAATCCGAATCTGTAATACAAAATGGGGGCTCCCATTTAAGATTTCAAAGTTGTCCCCCACTGGGGAGGTGAGGTGGGGGATTGAGTGAGAGATCGAGTTCGACACCATTCAGTGAGCCCTCTACATTATAACAATTCTTATTAAGATCTTTTTTTTTTGATTTGACGCAGTGTTTTAGAATGTTCAGTTGTCTCAAGATAAAAAGCTCACCCGGTATATAGATTTATCAATTTTGTAAGAAATGAGAAATGATAAAATAACTTTTGTGTATTATAACAAGAAAAGAGATTGTAAGTCTTTTCGAAATAAATAGCGAAGAAAAACGATATTTTATATGTTTTGGAACAATTCAAATAAAATCGTACAGAAGACATTTTATTTGTGTAAACGTGTATGTCGTTTTGCGATTTCTGGGAGATATACATTTACAATTTTAATGCACTGTGTTAAAACATTTACACACATTTTTAATCTCTGATATTAATTATAGTAAAACAAAAGAGCAACACAAACGCAACATTACCCATGATGTACAGATGTCCAATCCAAGACTGGGTCTTTGATCACAGGTCTATTATTGATTTTAGGAAAAAGTCTTTTGTACAAAAGTTTTACAGAATTCAATGCTGCAAAAAATACTTTTGACTATGCAGGTGTTCCAAATAGAGAAGAAAAATAACTTCTTTTATATGAAGTGATGTTATTTTTCTACCTAGAATTTAAAAATGAAATAATATAGGGCGTTCTATTTAAAATAACGAAGTAAGTATGCGTTCTCCTACTTTTGGAACACCTTGTATGATCAAAATATTTTTAGGTTATGCAGCATTGATTTCCGTAAAACTTTTGTATAAAAGACTCATAAAATCAAAAATAGAGCTGCAATCAAAGACCCAGTCTTCGATGGGAATAGGTTTAAAAGTTGGATGAAAATTGCAGTATTGCGTTAAAAAGGAAAGATGGATATCAATACACTACATACTGAAAGTGTATTAATGCTGAAAATATCTCCCATTAATAGAAAAAAAGTTAAAAAAGCGGTGTAAGTGGCGCCCTCACAAACGCCCAATAAGTTTAAGCAAAAACATTTACATCTTGACCGGCTCCTGTTCTTGTATGCTTGTTTCTGAGTTAGTCTTTTGATTTAAGAAATGCTTCATACCTTTGAAATGTTCGATACAACTAACATACTTTTATTTATGTCTGAATGAATATATTAAATAAGCAAAATGGGAACTGCTTCAAACGACATTTTTGATCACCATTATCAAAACTTCGCTAAGTTTCTGGATGTTTTACTATCGTAGTAATTAATCAATAGCGATAATACCGCAATTATTTGTGATAATAATCATACAAGTTACAATAAAATGCCAGCATTCTCACAGATTTATTGTTTTTTCCTTTTTTGTGGTTTTATTTCAGTCTCTCTTATATCAATTTTCCAGGACCGTACTCAGCTTAATTTTTTCAAATAAAACCATACTCATCTTTTAGGCATGCTGCTTTGTGATGTTGTTGTTGTTGGATAGACAGAGAAGGTCCAGTAAGGTGGCCACCACAGTCTCCAGAATTAACAAAATTATGTTTCTTTCTATGGGGATAAGTGAAAAATTTAGTTTACCAAGAACCACCAACAACAAAACCAAATATGGTGGATCGGACTCGTGATGCATTTCGTACAATAAATGGCAACATGCTAATGAATATTAATGAATCATTTTTCACGCGATTGCAAGTTTGTGTGCA
This sequence comes from Protaetia brevitarsis, assembly GCA_004143645.1. Taxonomy (NCBI): domain Eukaryota; kingdom Metazoa; phylum Arthropoda; class Insecta; order Coleoptera; family Scarabaeidae; genus Protaetia; species Protaetia brevitarsis. The sequence goes on from RXPK01004227.1 coordinate 63,687, forward strand.
ACAACAAGGGGCCCATATGGAACATTTAATGTAATTTTGTTTCTGTTACATGTCATTTAATTTTAATAAGTTACTACATTGCTTTTGACAGGCAAAAGTCTAGAAAATTTGTTTGCTATTTTGGGACACATTTTTGTCTACACTAATATTATTTTAGTTTTTATAATCGTTCCACCGCCTACTTTTTATGAATAAATATCTCATTTGTATGATAATTTCTAAATATGTTGAATTATCTCAGAAAGTATAAGTTTTAGATATACCCTACTCCTAACAAAAATGAAAAACCATAAAGAGTGCATATGATAAAATAAAAAAAAATAGGGTGTTCAATTTAAAATAACAAAATAAAAGCCATTTAAATATTACAGAAATTGATTGCTTCTGGAGACCACTCTGTATAATTTTACCAAATAACATTCAATTCATAAGAAAAATCTAAGATTTCCTAAGCTACTCAGCTAATTTTAGAGTTTACTTGTAAATGATAATGCCGGAAAAAAATGTTAAATGAACACGTGCAATTTGAAAATTTTATGTAAAAAGTTAAATAACTTGGCAACCTTGCATTCGAAATTTGAAACGAACATATGTATTTGTAGCATTCATTACAACAAATAGGCATGCCTAAAAATATAAGTATGGTTTCATTTAAAAAAAAATAACTTGAGTACGGTCCTGGAAAACCGATACACCCCGTGAACGTGAAAATATTCTTCTCGTCTTTCCGTCATGTAGGACGCCACATTGAAAAATCTTTTATGAGAGATGTTAAAGTCAATCAACCAATATCGGACTATTGACTCATCCGGTATAATTTCGGTTTAAATAGAAAACGACAAAAAAAAATAGTCAGGAAGCATAGTAGCGTATAGCAAAAAAAAACATAGGAGAAGTTAATAACAAGGAGATGGAAACAAAAAGAAGGTCAACCATTTTGTAATAATGTTCACCTTTATAGCATCTTCTTAATTGAAACAATTAAGCTAACGGCTGACCTCAGCTTAATCAGAATAAATCACTGCATCATTTAATGGTGGATGAAATATTTTTTGATAATTTTCTTGCTTTTAAAATGTGCTACTTCTCTTTTCAATCGACCTGTACACTACTGTTTTTTTTTTTCCAATATTTTGCTTATTGTTTTCTATTTACAACTTTTCATATAATGGTTCGGATATCAGAATATGTATTTCGATTTCTGGCCAGCGGCATCGGCACGCCGTAAAGCTGTGAACTGTGAACACAATCCGACTAAGAATTTGGCAATTTCCAGACAGCCTAGTAGAGTGTGTGGCATAACTTGCAGTTATACGTGTAACTGCTATGAAGACGCTAATTGCTTCCGTTTTATAAATAAAATTAATAGTGACCTGGAAAAGAATATGTTCTACGGCCACGGCCTTTGGAAGACGTATAAGATTTAGAAATGCAAAATACATGCTCTAGTAAAGAAAAACATAGATATGATAACATAGATATGTGTGTTAATAGATAGAAAGAATGGCAAAGTACAGACCACGGATATAATATAATTTAGATATAAAACTTTGTATAAAAGAAAGGAACAAATATTTGTTTAATCACAAAGAAATTGGTAAAAACACAAACTAAAGCTTCATAATACAGTAATGAGTGGAATAATTTGATATTTTTGTTTTAAACAATATTAATTCTGACTGTGCATGATTAATTTGCAGTTTGTTATCCTGTAACCAATTCGTAATGCATTCTCTAAAGTCCGAGACAGCTCTAGTTACGCTGTCCACGTTATTCTCTACGAGGAAGGGAAGTCATCATCTTCATAATTAATGGTTATAAAATTACAGTTGATCATTCGGCATGGATGTTGTTAAAATATAACGGGAAAAGCAGGGGTCCAAAGATAGTACTCTGTGGAACACCCCTTATTAGAATTGATATTATTAGAACAGACGGTTTTGCCGTCAGTTGAGAAAGAGACTGCTTATTTCCTATGACAGGGCAGTTCTCCTGATTCCACAACATTCAAGTTTCTGTATCAATATTTGGTGATCAATGTTGTCGAATACCTTTGACAGATCTAATAAAAAGCTACAAGGGATTGTTGTTTTCTTCCATGCTGAAATAATCTTTTCCGTACGTTCAAAAAGATCCGCTTGTATTTATAAGCTCTCTGATTGATTTCAGTTGCATTTGCCTGAAAGACCATGGCATATTTTCCTAAAGGAACAAACACAGCTACAGAAAAGAAAAGAAAAAAGAACATTTGAAGCCACTATAGTAAAATAGATTTATTGGACGTTTGTACTCGAAAGGATACTGTCAAATTCTGTGACGGTAAAACAAGAAAAGGAAAAGTGCAAGGCACAAACAAAACTTTTACGTACCGATTGTAATATCTTCGTCAGTCAAGCGTTCGTGAGCTTGGATTGTCGAATGATGTCTTAAAGTTTCTTTAATTACACATTCCAAGTAGACCATATCTTGCATATCCTGCACCGTAATCACAGGATTTGGATCATTTCCGAGAATTGTAATAGACTCCTCAACAATTTTATTTTGTATCGTAGGAGATCTAGCTATTTCATATAAAGCAAAGGAAATCGTAGATCCTGGTGTGTCATGACCTGAAAATACAAAACGACATTATATACATACTTTAGTAATATATAATATGTACTACTTAGTTACTACATACTTACAGCAACTATAAAGTATCAATATGATCTCGTACTTGACTCTCTGGTATTCCTGCGTCCAAAAATAAATCTAATACTGTTTTTGTTAGAGCGTCGTCGTCATATGTTGTTGTTTTATTTTTACGTGCTTCTTTTCTGATGTCTAAAATGTGCTGAGAAAATGCCTTTATCGTAACAACACATTGCTTGGTGGTTGCATATTCTTTCGTAAGATGGAAAAATGAATCGCACCTCTTTAGCCAAGAATAAGCGCGGTTCATAAAAATACTAAGATATTTTGACCTGGCGTCTAGGTAGCCATTATCGGAAGTTTCTTGATAATTTGTTCTCACGTTCATCATTACTTCTGTTTAGGTAAAAACGAAAAAGGATGACATTAAAATATTAAAAAAAAAAAGTTTGTTATTAACGCGTTCACCACTGAAACCTTATATGTGGCATTTGACCTACTACGAACTCAAAAAATATATCATATAGGTTAGTGAATATTATTCTTAATTTTTCTTTTTCTCCTACACAACAATTATTTACTCGAGATCTATAACCATTACAAAGTTAAAACTTTCTGGGATTCAATATTATACATAAAGCTGCTTCAAAAATAAAAAAATATTAACCATATCTATGCAAAGACCGATACCACTACCAGCTGTGCTTCAATCGCAAGCTTATTTTTTTCAACATTGACGGATCCTGCGTAGAAAACACAATTCGAGTACGCTGAATCCGGTGCCATCGGCCGTTTTGTAAAGTTGGCTCTTGTTTTCTAGGCATTCAAGTGTAAAGACTGTACACAAAAGATCCAAAAAAATGTTTTTGTCTATTTTAAACGTTTATTCAACAAATGCCTCGACAAAATTTCTTCGTCGAAGTGCTTAACCGGCCTGATATTCGATGTTTGATGAAAGTTACACAATTTGAAAATGCCCTCAGTGACTCAGAACTCGTGGCCTGTACCAATGTTAAAATGGCATTGAAAATTCATATTTTACATGCACCTATGGAAAAATTCGCTGAACAATCACCAGCTGAATCACATGAGCATAACAAGCGTGTCCATTAAGTGACCACAAGACACGAATATTGATATAGTGGGGGAAAAAATTGATACTCTGTTAGCGGATATTTGTGGGTATTTGCAAGAAGGCTTAGAGATAGATGTTTCGAAAAAACATGTATTGGTAAAATACACAATTTTTGGGGAAAAAAATGATTTTTTTCTATATAGGTGATTCACAGAACCCCTCCATTAAAAGTCAAAACATTTTTTTTAAGTACAACTACCTACTTTTTTCTTTCTCATCAAACTGCCCTTATAAAAATACAAAAAAAAAGTCATATTCATTATCCATCTAAAATGGACACTTTTTAAGATAATTAGTAAAATATTTATGTATGGTGTAAGGAGGTAGCTTATGTAGTTTTTTAAAATGTCATCTGCTTTGGTATATCTAAGTAAGTCATGACCATTCGACAAACAATCCAGCATTGATGAAATGTCACTTAGTTTTCAATTATAAACAATGCCGGCACGGTTAAATTATACGAAAGAAGATTATTTAAATTTGTTATATTATTTATGGAGAATACAATAAAGTGATAACAAGAACATGTGATACCTTTGCTGCTCGGTATCCCCAAAAGCAGAAGCCGCCACCAAACACATTTAAGCGAATAATACAGAATTTTAGAAACTTCGGATCGGTTATAGCAAAAATTTAAAAACATAGACCTATTGTTAATAATGCAAACTAAAAGCTTATTTAGAATACTTAGTAGTAGTAAAAGTATAGTTCTTCATGGGTAGCCTTTCTAATTGATTTGTGGTTCAAACTTTCAAATGCATGTCTTACTCTGACCATACAATCTTCCTTGGTAGTTAGTGGAGTATAGTATACTCGATTCTTTATTGTGCCCCATACAAAGAAATCCAGAATAGACAAATCCGAGCAGCGAGATGGCCATAAAGAAGGTCCAGCTATCCACTGATCAACAAATACTTCTTGCAAAAAAAATCTAGCCAAGTGACCGTTGTGAAGAGGTGCGCCGTCATGTTTGTCAAATATTTCTACAAATTTTCAATTTTCAAGTTAAATCCCTTTGCAGTTATAGAAGTTCAGATGCATTCGTCCATCTGTCAAAAATTTAAAAAAAATGCAAATATTTCAAATATGGTTGAAAATAACAACATAGTTGTTTTAAGAAATTTACTTTAGATTTGAACGGGAAGTTAAAAAAAATGTAATAACATATTATTAATTTTCAAAATTTTCCAATGTATACTCTTTCATATATCGTTTGATGCAGTTCGTCGTGAGACAGCCTGTATAGCTGCTATATTTTTTTTTTTTATTTCACAAAAACCAAAATAACTCTGAAACAGTGACCGATTTTTTTATAAAGTTGGCTTTAAAATGCCTAGTAGAATCTAAAAATGCACAAAAAAATATAGGTTTCTGTTTATATCAATTGATTTTGGAAGTAACCGGAAGTGCGACACAAATGAAATAGTTTTTTTTTTCTAAATAGATCATACTGATCATAGTTAACTATGCTTAATGGACGGGTCCCGTGAACACTCTGTATTTCTCTGCATCTTCTGTTGCCTTGAATACTCAGTAAGTTAAAAAAAAGTGAAAAATATTGGCCTTTCTGGGAGCAATCTTTACATGTGAATATCTCTAAAATCAGAGCCAATTTGAAAAACGGTCGATGGTGTTCAGCGTACTCGTATTGTGTTTTACACTCAGGTCCTATCAATGTTGAAATTTTCGACTAGCACGGTGTTATTAAGCAATTAAAATATGTTTGTATACTAATATCAAAAAAACGTAAAAGCTAACTAAGCTTCACCGACATTTATTAAAATTTTACAAAAACATGCCCGCGTAATCTAAAAGCACAATTTCGGTGTATGTCATGGACTGGGCAGCAAAATTTATTTCGTCAACTTTCATTTTCTGTTCAATAGTGTATATACACATATTACACTTCCAATTCATTTTTTTATTCATTTTTTTTTGCTTAGGCTTTGCCAAAATCGTTTTCTCTTAATTTTCAAGAGCCTCCAATGGTGACTGCGTTAATTGTCGGTATGTACTTGTAAAAGGTATGGTCGAACGGGGCAATATGGGACGTTATTATGGGTTTTGTAACTGTAAACTTTTTTTATTCAACCTAATTACATTTTGAAAACATCCCATACCCTTCTGTATATATTTTTTTAGTGGTGTCTCATATTCCCCTGCATGTGGGGTAATAGTAGACATAGCTAGTTTCACAAGTAAAAATCCACTTAAATGCAAATTTTGATTTGCATTGGATTCTTGAAAGTTTAACTGGGACATATACAAAAAAAAAAAAACTAAAAAAAAATTATTAGTAAATAAGCAATGAACTAAAACAATTAAAGCTGTAATCTGACTTATTAAACAAAATAATGATATAAATTCTTGACCAAAAGGACATATTGCAAAGCAAAAATAATAACAATAATAAATATTTTTTTCGTAACTTGTTTTGAGAATACAAAAGAAATAATACATAGGCGAAGGGCTAACACCATAAGCTTTTAATATATTAATGTAAAATTGTATTTAACTGACTGTCAGCTGACTCCCAGAATTTGAAATTTTATTGCTTTCATAGGTTGATAATAACGATGGCTGTAGACTAAACAAAACAATCCAAAAGTTTTTGGGCTATTGCACCGCCATCTGTGACGTAAGAGAGCAAGTACACCAGCACAAAATATTTACTTTTTATGAGAAAACCGCCAAGTTTCAAAAAACACATATTTGTCCCATATTACCCTACTGTCCCATATTGTTCCAATACTGAAATGATTAATTAAAAATAAAATAAAACATCCTTACCACATATCACATCTAAAACGTATAGATCCACAAATACTGGTAAATCGATGTATGATATTTCACATTTTTTTCTCAATATCTGTACCAACTTGTTTCCGTGATGCTCGAAAGCTGGAATAAAGCTGTGGAATATTTTCGGCTGGAATGCTGAGTTTACGAATTTTCTATCCCGCTTCCATGTCTCCACTGCAGAATAAAAGCATGATTAGTGTAAAATATAAGACAAACATATGAGAATAATTCGTTATCAAATAATAATTGTTGAAAATTTCAACTTTATCTCAAACAATGTAATTATCACCATAAACGTAATATGTCGTATGTAGTAGAATGAGCTGTAGAGCGTCTGCACCGTAAACGTTAAATAGTAGTGTGAAACCAATTGAATACATATTTAATCTTGTTTTATATCTATCGCGTATAATAAACCATGAAATATCCACGGTATGAAACATCTACTAGCAGTTTCTGAAATATCGGTTATCGTTGTACGATAAACCATATTTCAAGGAGGTATTTTTACGTTTATTTATTGATTAAGAAAATATAGAAAGAGATAGCAAAAGTCCTATGCCGTCATGAATGAATATTTACCCCAGTATGGACAAATGCATCTCGGGAAAAATAACATCTGTGAAGATTATTTGCCTTACTGGCAAGCAATTTTGGTTGCCTACCTTACCTAATTTATATAACTTTAACAATGTTTATTTCTCAAAATATGCAAAGCATTAAAACAGTGTCAAAGTTAAAGTGTTCAAAATTAAGTAATTTCGATTATTACAAACTGAATAAAAGAAATTTGATTTTAAAATATTATAATAGCATTTTTTACAACCATCATGCGAGAGAAACTGGTGGCTCGCGTTAAAAGAGGGCCTGGTATAGTGGGCAAGCTATTAGTAAAACCGGACAACGAAGGACTTAAAACTTTGGGGTATGCAGATGATTTTGTGATTTCGATCCAGAGTAAATTCAACAGCGGGACAAAATGCAGAACGCTCTACAAATTGTACAAGCATGAACTGAGAAGAGGGGTCTAAAATCAGTCCCTCCAAAGCGACCATAATAGCAATCACAAGAAGAAGGAACGCACATGGCCTTGGACCCCGAAAACCTCGAAGTGAAGAAATAAAGCTGTCAGAGGAAGTGAAATATCTTGGTGTCATCCTAGACTTCAAGCTTTCTTGGAATCGACAGCTCCAGAGGAATAAAACCAGGGCGGAGACAACACTCATTTTGGTTAGAAGAGCTCATGGAGAAACATGAGAGTTAAAAGCTATCATGATGTACTGGACATACATCATGGTAGTCAGACCATGATCACTTATGCATGGTATGGTGGACAAGGAGGCAGCCGCAAGCTGCTGTCATTGAACTTAGCAAGATACAGAGGCTTGCGTGTTTAGGAATAACAAGAACAATGAGAACTAGTCTTACAGCAACAATGGAATGCCTCCTAAACCTTCCACTTCTCCATTTGAGCGAGGCTAAAATGGGCCATCTCGGATGTGGGACACAATAATGTTCACCGTCATGTGGAAGGCAACATTTTGAAAATGAGATCAGTCCTCATGGTTTCGACATATCTTTTTAACAGAAATTTCTAGGTGGAAAATACGGATCGGATAAGCAGGAATCGATCCAAATACAGACACAGGATCGGAGAATTGATTTGGGTTACAGACGGATCAATAGCCAAAAACGGGACTGGAGCTGAAGTTTACAGCGGTATTAGAAATACAATGATTACTCTTCCACTAGGAAAATATGTCACTGGCCTTCAAACAGAGGCGTATGCGATATTGCGTTGTGCAACTGAAATCAATCAAAGCGCTTATGTAAATAAGCGAGTCTATATTGCGAGACAGCAGGGCGGTACTGAGGGCGCTAGCGAATCCCAAGACTGGTTTGGGAATGTATTCGAGAATTGAATAGCCTGACAGGCCGCAATGAATTCACTTTACTGTGGATACCAATACATTCAGCAGTCGAAGGAAACGAAAAAGCCAATGAGTTGGCAAGAAAGCGATCTGTTTCGTATATAGACTCAGAATCTGTTCAAGGATTGTCTAAAAACCTAGCACGAGAGCAGGTAAGAAATTGGGCCAAAGGGAAACAAAAAATACTGGAGTAATACAACTAGGAAAATTCATGGTAAGACCTTTATTACAGGGCCATCAAAAAAGAAAGCCAAAGAACTACTGCAGCTCAGTAGGAATCATCTTCGCATCACAACAGGTCTCTTAATACTAAAAGGACACATACAGAAAATTGGGATCAATACGGAGACTCCAACTACAGACTGTGTAATGAGAGAACGGAGGAACGCTTATTATATTATGTGTGAATGCGAAGTTTCTAGACACAAAAATGAACCTAGAAGATTACTTTGCTCGACCAGCTCAGAGACCTGTATAGATTAGTGAAACGCACTAGGTTCCCGGAATAACTAGTATAATTTAATGGGTAAAATAAATGGCAGACTAAATAGAAAAAGCCAAAAATGGCTAAATTTAGTAAAAAAAAACTTCCATTTTGCTATATATGCATGTATTTGTGGGTAATCACTATTTTTGTTATTCTGATTCCAAAAGAACTCAAGTAATTTACTGCGCATTACAAGAGTAACATTTAATTTATATTAAAAGATGCGCTTCCTGTACCACAATATAATTCCATATAAATTAACAAATTAAAATATGTGAATAAAAATTTTAATTCCTTTTCTCCATATCCTTTTTTGCTATAGCTTAAACTCAAATTTTCGCTGTCTTTTTTCTCATTTACTTTATTTAATTTAATAACTTGCCTTGTCACTAACTTTCCTTACATTTTATCGAAAATCGCTTAAAATTTCTCAACTTAACCTTTAACTTCACATATGATTTTTATAAAATCGTTTCAAAATTGCTTACATAATTAAGCTCATCCCATATATTGTATTAACATGCTTTAAGAAGCTTATTTTGGACTGCGAGTAGTACTATTTTATTAAAATAAGTAAAAAAGCAAATGTCTTTTTGCTTATTTTATATGTAACAATAGATCCTGGCTAATGACGGCATGTTGTCGAAGCTAAATTACACAAAAAGCCACAAAGCCAAAAATTTTAACATAACAACTGGCTGTGTGTAAAAAGTCGCTAGTAGTAATCTGTCACAATTTCATACACAGAGAGGAACTAGAATTTTTCCCTGACCTGCTCGTTCTCCGGATTTAAACCCGATCGAGTGTGTGCGGGATATGATGGGTCACTACATAAGGTGTTTACCACAATCAGCAAACCCCTTGCAGGAACTTTCCTACAAGATGCTATTGATCATCTCACTCAGAGCATGCCTTGCAGAGTTAAACAGTGCATAAACAATCGTGGGGATGACACTATTAATAAATTTTTGCTGATTGTTGGTATTCTTTTTCCCAATTGTTATGATTTACTACTTGAAACTTGCCAAAATTTTAGTTTTGTGACTCAACACCTTCAAGGTGCTGCAATTTCTTTGGCACGCAGTTTAGTTCCAGTGTAAAACGTTATTGCAATCCTTGCAATAACGTTTAAGAGGATTTTTATTTTACCTAATACTATCAGAACAACATGAACCATCTAAGAGATAAGATTTTGAAAGCCCTTTCGCTATTTGGTTTTACATTTCCCTAATCAATTCGTTTATTAGTATTATATGATATGAAAAAAACTCGTTTTCTAATCTTATAATAAGATCCATATTCCCTATATAAAAATCCCTTTCTTTCAATACCAATCTTCTTGTGACTTCACCTATAATTCGTTTATTGTATTAGATATAAACCATATTGGTTTAACGTTTATTCAACTATTTTCTAATAACTAAACTATTATTTAAAGTTTGCGTAATTGGTTAGGGTCTTTTTAAGGACATATCTTTAAATAACATCTTGTACATGCAATACACATGGACGCAAGATATATAAAAACTCTTCATCAGTGCTGCACGCGAGCCCAACACGTAAATATCATTTCGTCTTTCAATAGAATTATTTTGGAACAGAATAATCGCCATTGATTAATTTAACCAGCTTAATAAGGAGAATATGTTTACATAAAATCTAGTTTTTTTTGCAATCTCGTTTCCATTAAAAGTTAATGAGGAAGCCAAGAAAAAAGCGACAGCTAAAAATTAATTAACTCCGTCCTCCTTATTGTCTGCTGCTAACACAAGTCTCAACCAAGTACTCCATGTCAAGTCGAATAATAAAGAAACGTGGAAGGCAATCTTTATTCTAAATAGACTGTCCAATACACAACCATCATTTAAGCTTAAAAATAACCAATTAAAAAGTACCAGCAAAGGGGCCACGTATTATTAATTAACAGTAAGTAAGCACTTAAGCAGTATAATTTATTATCCTTTCTGTGTACAAATTAATTGAAGAATCTAATTTAGGTTGATAATAAATAAGTAAAACGTATTACTCTTCTACTCAGTAGAAAGACATGGTTGAATCTAATAAAGTTTCAACTCTTTTTTTCTCTCGCCACTATTCGTTCCATTTTGGAGTTAAATATTTTACTATGAAACAGTTGGAAGAGGTGATTTTTCTTCTTTCAGAAAGGAAGGCTTCCTTTAATGCAGAAACATAATCTGTTAAGAAATAATTTCTTTTTGTTTTGTACCCGGTGATTCACTAAGGGTGGCGACCCGCTCTATTTCGAAAACTACTAGGCCTAGGGCTTCTAGGGAAAAATGAACAATAATGTGTCTGCCAGAACCATGCGAAAATTATTTTAACATTCGAAATTTTACTACTAGGTCTGTTTACTTGTCTACTTGTCTGCTATGTTGAAACGTAAAATCAGTATTATCTCAGAAAATTGCAGGTTGAGTTATAGCATCGGAAGCATTGCTTGAAAGCTGAGTTAATGTCATGTTGGTTTGTTTAGTGATCTTTTTGGTATATGCCATAATGAGGGAAGTCAATGAATTTTTCAATATTTAAATTTTAATTTATATTAATGTTGATTTATGTCTTACTATTGGATTGTAAAAATCTGTTGGATAATGGATTATTATTATTAATACGTATATTTTCTAGTCAGCAGGATATTACAAGCCACTGTAGATAAAAAAGCATGTAATCAAAAGTAGGTGATGTTATCACCAATTTCAAAAATTCAACAACGAAAAGAGTAACAAATGAACAACCATTGTTACAATACAGTATTAAATCCACCACAACATTTCTAAAAAATAACCCATATCGATAGAGTCGATAAACACGATGAAAGCAGCAAAACTCTAGTAATAGAAAAAATCGATTACGAAAATAAAATCAGTGTCATATTGCAAGGCGAAAATTCATATAAAAAATTATTTAGGGACCCCTCGTCAAACTATCAAAAAATGATTTAATCAAATTGTGGACAGAAAAACAATTCAAGCCATAGTGAAACTGCCCAAAAAAAAAATTAACAATGCCTTATCACCAGAAAATTACGAGCTCCCCAAATTATACAAACCCAATATGCTATTAAGCGCCCTCTATAATTTATCGAAATTTTTAGCAGGTCCCATCTCAAACATTACATACAGAACCAAATTTTAGTTTAAAAAATTTCTTTCAATTTAAAACTTTCATAGACAACATTAACATTCCAAATATTATTACCTCATTAGATATAATTTCACTCTACACTAGTATTCCTTTAAGCTTACCTCTTCAATCTATTCAAAAACATTCCCCTCTCTCAAAAAAACTTCATTAAGGCTTTAATATAATAATAATTTCTAGAAACAAATTTATGGTTGCGCCATGGACGCACCAATTTCTAGCGTAATCGCGAAACTAGAAGATTTAGAAGCTGAAATTATATCTAATTTATGTTTTAAATCCATTTTAGAATATAAAAAAAGTATGTTGATGTTTGTATTATTTGCATCACAAAAAACAAAATTGAATATACAGTAAAAGCTTTTAATGACTACCATTCAAATTTAAACTTCACATTTGAAAAGAAAAACAACAATCATATTATTTTTTCGACCTAACTTTAATACGCAATAGATATAAAACTTTGACTAGATTTTTCTGAAAAGCCACAACCTCAAATAAACATGTAAACTACAATTCTTGTCAGCATATTTCGATTTAAAAGGTATTATCAGTTTGTTAATTGACAGAGTTATTCATTTAATAAGTCCAATCTTATGAAGTACACTAAAATACAAAATTCACAGCTCTCTAAAAATTCTTCGTGAGTGAATAATACATCTAATTTAAACGTAAACATATCTGAGGCAGCACTCTACGAAAAACTTGAGTTCTTACAAGGGAACACCGGCGGGTGTCCCCCTCCGATTTCGATGAAACTTAACAGATCGAAAGAGTACCTTAAAATAAGAGACACAAATTTGCTAAATTATAACATATTAAATTTTCTTCTTAACATAATTTGCAGCATATCGCATGGCCCTAAGGGTGGTGTCGTCCGTATTCGCAAAAAGTTAATAACGGGGGACGGGGTACGCCGTACCCCCCATTTTTTTTACATTTTTTCTTTTTCTTATTCATCAAAAGAAGGCCGATTTTACATAGAATACCATGATGTATAACAAGTTTAGAAAATTAATAATTGTAAAAATAGAAAAATAATAATAAAGCTTCAAAATTAATAAACTTGTCTATTGATATAAATCAAATATAACAGAAATAAGTTTTTATCCTTAACAATATTTCCACCATAATACATGGTCTCAAGGTAGATATCTTCATAAAAAGCTAATAACGGGGGACGGGGTAGCTCATACCCCCGCATTTTTTTAATAAGTTTTATTCCTTATTCATCAAAAAAGATCGCCTTTACATAGAAAACAATAGTAATAAATTTGGAGGATTAATAATAAAAATAATTGTAATAATAATAATATAGTACATTAACAACAATTATTTGTTATCGTTACTCCGCTGCTCTCCTTACTTAAATATTTCTTAATTTAGAATTGTATCTACTCGACAAGCTATGGTCAAACCTTTCTATGCCTAGTACCTTATACTATATACTATACGAAACTTTTATCGGTGGTAGCAATATAAATCGTTTTATCAATTGCAGTTAGTGACTGCGTTTTATATATTTCCTTAATAAAATGTTATTCATTCTTAGAATACCATAATCCTTTAGTGCGTATATATAAACAAATTTGCTACACAGAACGAAGGATTAAATAATACATACATATATATTTTTTAATTTATTTCAAGTTTTTCGTGCAATGTAGGTGTACAATGTAAGTATTCAATGGAGCATAAATATAACTAATGTGTTTGTAACGATTATAACATTTCGGAAACAATAGAACAGAATTAGAAAAACATTATAATGCTTATAAATGTTTAAATACATGACATACTGTAATGCGATTATTGGTATGTATGTATTGCAATAGCGAACAAAATTAATATACATACAGTAATTAAGCTATGTAAGTATTACAGTAGTGATAGTCTGTGTAAAAGTGTTTAAAACACAGATTTTGTTTGTACCATGGACACCGCACAATAGCTGGTTTATTGCAAATACTACACAAGGGTGTAAACTGCGCATCTTTGTTAAAACAAAACTCTACAGGATTTTTAAAGGGCCCAGGTCTTTCTCAACGTATCCACTCTTATACCACGAGTACTTGAATACGTCGAAAAATCTTGGGGAAGGAAAACTGATTATGGGTTAGGGATTGCAACTTAATAATATTATTTCTCTGATGTAAATCTATGTCGTAATTCATAAGAATCACTATATCCGAAAAAGTTCTAACAAAATTTTTCCACAGTCTCAAACCATATACATCTAGAGGTTGTACCATCGCTGCCTTTTTTTTGGTATATTTAAAATGTTCAAAGTTTTATCTTTTGGCACTAATTGCTGAAGTTCGGCAACACAATGCCCACTCCAAGAACTCCATATATTTAGTTATTATTACTATTATTAATTTTCTAAATTTATTATACATCACCGTTTTCTATGTAAAAGCGATCTTTTTTTGATGAATAATGAATAAACTTATTATTAAAAAAATGCGGGGGTATGGGGTACCCCGTCCCCCGTTATTAGCTTTTTATGAAGATATCTACCTTGAGACCATGTATTATGCTGGAAATTATGTTAAGGATAAAAACTTATTTCTGTTATAGTTCATTTGATTTATATCAATAGACAAATTTATTCATTTTGAAGCTTTATTATTATTTTTCTATTTTTGCAATTATTAATTTTCTAAACTTGTTATACATCATCGTATTCTATGTAAAATCGGCCTTCTTTTGATGAATAAGCAAAAGAAAAAATGTAAAAAAAATGGGGGGTACGGGGTACCCCGTTCCCCGTTATTAACTTTTTGCGAACACGGACGACACCACCCTTAGGGCCATGCGATATGCTGCAAATTATGTTAAGAAGAAAATTTAATATCTGTTATAATTTAGGAAATATTTGCAAAAATTGAAAAATCGTCCAAACTTTGGGGGGGGCTGTACCCCAAAATCGTGCGGATACGCCGATAAAAAAAAATACGTGTCTCTTATTTTATGGTACTCTTTCGATCTGTTAAGTTTCATCGAAATCGGAGGGAGACACCCGCCGGTGTTCCCTTGTTAGTGAAACAAGGGCCACACTTTAAGCAAACACAGAGAAACATTATATAAGATACAATACTTTATGGAGACATGAGTTTTCAATTTTACTGTACTTTGAAGAAAAAAACTGTCATAAATTAAATAATTACCCACAACTACTCATCCAGAGAAAATTATAAGATTAAATAAATTGTACGATTTTTTACATAAAGAATTCAAGTCACGGCAACCACTTATTTATCCTTATCATACGTTCACATATTAACAAAATTTTAATTTTCTATAACATTAATGTTGCCTCCAAAAATCATAATAACTTTCAGGATCTATATACACAACTTAAAGACGTTAGCCCCAAACAAAAACATTAAAAATGATTCAAATTTAAAACAATGAAATTCTAAACATAACATTCAGATTTAAAAACAAACTTGTTACTTATCAAATACAAAAACCTGATTACTTTGCATTAATATTCTTGTAAGACTAAGTTAGACAATTACAATTTGTATTGAGGTAAGGCATTCAAAAATAACTACCATTAAAAATTATATAGAATCGCAAAAATAATTCCAACTCTCTTTCTAATTATATCGAGATTAGGCTGGATTCGGAATCCTAGAAGTGCGGTGGTCTAGTTACGCATAAGCGCAAGTGATTATAAAATAAATATATTTAACTAGATAATTACGGAAAATTAGTTACTATGGTTCTTAGAAACCTGACGTTCTCCTTAACAGCAACAGCATTCAAGTGAAAATGCAAACAATTCCTTGTAAATATTATGTAGCAAACCGAAATTAAATATTTAAAACATTCAATTGCTAAATGACAGACTATAGTTGTCGTACAGCTACCATTAACAATTACATAATTGACATTTAATAATCTGCCTAGCATTCCAACCGAATCCCACTTGTTTATTGTTTTTTAGCTTGATCACAAACCTATACAATTACGTCTTTTTCTTTACACGACATGAAACAATTTTTTTGCAACATTGCCTGTTCCGTAATGTGTGTTCCACGTTACTGATTATACTGAAACGTTACGCTTAGGTAACCTATACTTATACACATATTAGGGATTACTTTACAATTGCTATTACTGTATCAGTACAAAAACTGTTATTTAATGTGTGTCCTCCCAATGTTTGACTTTTTGATCTGCTAAATTTTACGTACACCTGGAAACAGATTATATGCAGCGTATTTAGCAAAGAATTTTAAAATTCTGAAAGCTTTACAATAAATATGGTAGGATGTTCCTAAGATTAAATGCAGCACCGCCAGAGGGCGCTATCTGACTTATTTTTTTTTTTTAAATAACGTGTTCATGATAAGTTTTCATATTATAATTCGAATGAAATAAATTATATATAACTAAAAAGAGACAATTAAGAGTAGAAAAACTGGATTTGAGTGCATGGACCTTAATTTTTGAGATGCAAACAATTTTCATAAGAAATATGTGTGTCGTGAGATATACATACTTACAAGTACGGAATAGATTGACCAACCAAGTGTGAATATCGCTAACATGAAATTGGATTTGAAACCCCGGCACTTTTTTTTAATATAAAATTTATTAATTTACTTGTATTTCAGATATTAAGGCCGGTGATCTCAAATTTGTTAGTATTAACTGTCTTTTTAGAATTATAATAAATTTATAGGCACTTTTGGTTTGGAGATGGGTTGAAGGGTGAGAGTGATACAGGAGCTGCTTTTGTTGTTTATAACAGGGGTATTGAAATACATAATCAATGGTTTAAATTGGGAAATCATTGCAATAAATCAAGCAGTAGTTTATATTAGGCGGGAATGGGAAATACGAAACGTGAAAATTAGACAGATAGCCAATCTGTATTAGAGGGGTTAGGGAATTTAAAAAATCCGACTGGTTTGTTATTAGATACTTGGGATATAATACATTAGGGGGATATAAAACTTTTTTGGACTAGGGCTCACGTAGGTACAACCGGTAATGAGAGGGCGAAACAATTAACGAAAGAGGCTGCGTTTAAAGTAATTGAAGAAGTGTTTAAGGATAAACTTGATAATTGGGGATAGATGGGATATTACTTTGAATGGGAGATGGATTAAGAAATTTATCTGTAGCGTGACACGTTTTAGCCAAATGAGGGTTAATTTGTCGTATCAGACGATGGAATTGGTAACAGGTCACGGTAACTTTAATAATATTTATGTTGAATTGGGGATGCTTAATGATTCGCATTGTGAATGTAGTGGGATAGATACAGCGTCTTATTTAAATGTCTATTCACTGATGAGTGGCGGTCGCGTACGGAAGTTAGGGCATTGGCTAAGGGATTAAATTGGCTGCGACGTGAAACAGATATTAAAGATAATTAGTCGCTCGAATAGTGGGAATTTTTTAGTAAAGGTGCTAAAGAACTAGATAGGTTGCGGCATGATATTTAGGTAGTTAGTAGAGTACGTATTTATGAATGAATATTTTATGCTCTTTAGTGGTCAGAATTAGTGTTAAATTATAGTTTTTATGGCTAAGGTATATAAGTAAATATTTAAAATATGAATCTTTAATTTATTTACTATTAGTTAGAATAATTAGGATGAAGTTGTTAAGTATTAGAATAGGTACTGCTATTGCTTTGTTTGTTTTTAGATCATTACTTCTATCCTGTTTTAAACTTCAAATTCATGATGTGTGAAAAAGAGAGCAGCTACGTGAAGACGACACGGCTGTCGGAATTAAGAGAACGTGGCGTGGACGTTGCTTCTTCAGCACTCAGAAGGATAATAATAATAATAATTGCCGGCTGTCAGTAAAAAGGTCTGGGACTTTTTCCCAGATTCTGCTCCCAGAGTAAGGTTTTTGCCATGGTTTTCCTTTACTCCTTGGCGAATACTGGGAGATAACTAAAGTCGTACAATGGGCGCAAATATTATAACTTCTGATAGCTGACCAATTTACAGTAGACTCGCGATTATGTTAACTAATCACATTTTACATATTTTAGTATTTCACATAAAGTAGTATTCACATAATTGCGAGGCTACTGTATTTTTCTTTTGTTATTAACAATCATAGGGAAATTATTTAGTTAGAGTAGGAACATTTCACTTGTTATGGAATACATATACAAGGTGTATCAGATATAGAGGTAAATATAATAGTATGTAGCAGCTGTAATCATATACAATCAAAAAGTCTTAATGCACAGGTGGTATATCTATAAGCATTAACGAGAAAAAAATATTTTATAAATGCCGTGGGCTAGAGCCGCACCTGTGCCCAACCTAAATGCTGCCCCAAGTATACCCCCACATACCACTATCATTCAGCCATTACCGCTGTTAGTTTTGTGTGGATCGCCGCTTGAAGTGCAAGCCACTTCGAACATTTTATTTAAATTCTTCCCGTCTCGAAAAAGCGATCCTTTTCAGGACCATCATGATTTCATATAAAGAAAATCGAAGCTTGATGTATCGGCAAAAGCGCAGGAATGTATAGATAGATAGTAAAAAGGCGTGTTTGCAAATTTTCTGTATCTACATTTATTTCTGTGTAATTCGATTCAATTCATTTTGCATTATATGATTAAAAAAATCCAAAAGAAATAATTCAGATTTATGTGGTACCGTTTATTAACAACTAACTTTCGATTCGACAAAGCAAAAGAAAAATATTTACATTTTTTGTAACTACTGAAGTTGCATATCCGGTGAAACTCGAACGTCTTATCAGGATATTAAAAATAATACTTTGTAGACTTACGTAGAATTCTCTTAACAAAAAAGGAATGTTTATTTTATAAAAAGAAGAAATTTAAAATGCCTGTTTTGCTATTTTTACAAGGGCCTTTATTTATTCAGAATGACGTTAAATGAAATTGCGGCATACCATTAAGAATAATATTAAATGAATGGAATGTATTTATACATAATACCACGTTTAGCGGGTGCTTAACATGACGTTTCCTTGCATCAGGCCCGGACTAAAGAATTTTTGTCTCTAAATTTTACTTTTTTTTTATTCTTTAATGCTGAAATCCGGTTTCGGCGGGTTTGTGCTTTATATGTCGTGTAGTTAACACCCAGGCAAGATTTACTTTTTTATTTGATACACCCTGTAGTACTTAGAATAGCCTTGTGTAGTACCTTTATGTGGACCATGGGGTTAGAATGATTTATAATTATTTAGCTTTTCATAAAGAGAGTGTTTCTTTAGAATGATATATGAGTCATTTAATTTTATATCGGAAATTTTACCGATTTCTTGTAAGACTATAATACATAAAGTACTAAAGGTTTGTTTTGGATAATATGGCTATTTTAAAACAAACAAAAATCCAAATTAAAGAAAACGTTTCGACTTTTATTTCAGTCTTTTTAATTGTATGTCTAGAAAAATAACAAAGTTGTAAATACAGAATATTAAATAATTAAATTGGAAAAGCAATAGTAGAATGATTACAGTATAAATTTTAAATAGTGTTATCACATCTGGAGAGCTATACGAATAGGTTGATAGCAGTTGTAAAAAAATGGATCTTATTTTTAAGAACAAAAATATTAAATAGGGCTTTCTGGCGGTGACGTATTTATTTTTAAAATCAACTACCACAGAATCTGGTTCTTTGTCGGAGATTTATTATAATGTTCTTAAAATTTTTATTTGTTCTAGAAACCGACACAACATCCTATATTATGTTATGAAAAACCTTTATAGGTTCACTGCAAGTATTCACATGAATCACACAAATATTTACGTTATATAGATATGATATCGGTCATTGCAAGCTAAAACAAATAATAAACAAAGAGCTACAATGAAATTGAGAACTGTGCATTCAATATCTTTTATCGCGCAGAAGAAGTGTCTTCCTCACTACCCAAGCAAACTTTTTTCAAATAAGGTAAGAATTATTAAACATCTACAGGCCGACGCGACACAAGCAAAATAAGTTACCGCAAAATACTCTTTAGGTTGTGCATAATTTAGAACAAACACTTTGCCTAAAAGCTACCCATTTCTCCAAAAAAGTGACTGTATAAGCGGAAACCTTGAGAGTATTATTTAGCAAAAGTAAGAACGGTTATAAAATGTTTGGACATATTATAAAAAACTGGATATGATATGATTAACCACAATGTATATTTCCGTAGGATAAGGTTTAGCTTAAAATTAGATTAATATAGATAGTTTTTGTATTAAAGTAAATTTTATAGTAAAATAGGTACTATCAAAGACAAAAGTCTCGACTCAAATTTGACATTAATCGAGATAGAATCATTGGAGTTGCTTCAGTATTTCAATATTTCTCTCTTTAATCTTGAGTCAACACTTTTGTCTTCGATTATACATATCTCCTAAACAAGCTTTAATTATGGATAAGTTACGGTTTATGTATGAACAAACTTACATCCAACTCGTCAAATCGCTTTTTTTTAATCTATAGAGTACTCTTTCTATTTATGGTACGAAAATTATTTAAAATAATAATTTCAGTATTGTGGTTTATGGTAAATTTATCAAAAGAAAAACACAAGATTTATTTGAATTTGCGACGAATGTAACATATGTGAGAAGCCTTCCCGGAATCGAAAGGCTACTAAAACTTAAATAGTAAAATAGGTATTCTGTTGGAAAGCAATAAATTTATCTCTTAACCATATTAAAATAAGATATTTGGGGAAACTAAATGGTAATTTTTAGCATTTCTCATCGGTTTTTTATTCTTATCGAATTATTCATTTATGTAGAGCAATAAAAAATAAGTTTTATTACCAATTTTCATTAATTTAGAAGAATTAATTAATTACGTCAACATCGTAAATTCATTACATTCCAAAGATTAGTGCTCTTTACAATCGATGGGACAAGGAATAAAAAAGAAAGGAAGGTTGAATACTAAAGCATTGTTAAGAAGCTTAATTGTTCCCATTCAAATTGTAATAAGTAATTTATATTAATAAAACAGCAGTTTTTAGACGTTTTATCAGTTTCAATTGGTGTAAACTAATATGGGATATATGTATGTATATTATAACAAACAAACAAGTACAAATGATACTTCAAAGTACCAGTGAAAAACAAACAATTTCTGTAGTAAACAATAAACAGTAAAAATACAAACAATAATTTTTAACTTTATTTTACGAATCTACTCAAGAAATAGTAAGTTAATATATATAGGGGCGACCGAGAGAGTGTAGACAGTATTGCACAATTCTAAAGGTTAGAACACCAAAACTAGATTATTTTTTTATATTTTGACAGAAATAAATGTTGATAGTGACAGATGTCACTTGCGTTAGATCGCCATCTTGAACTTTTTCCAAACATCAAGATGGCTTCTGAGTTATATTGGTAAACCTTGTTTTGTGAAATTGACGATGATATTCAACTTACTTGAATTTTCCTATTTTCAAAATTTAAAAAAAAAAATGTATTTTAACCAGCACCAAAGCAATTTTTATCGTCACTATTAAAGAAAGCATTTAAAAATAATTTTGACTGCAGCACAAAACGTCGCTAAACTAATAACCCTTTAATTACCTCGTTATTTTAAAGCGTACTCTCGATATAGTATTTAATTTATGAGCATTGCTGTAGTTTAGCTTTTGTGTCTAAGATGTAAAGTTTCCACTTAGGTTTTAAAATTAAATAATTTAGAAAGTAAGAAACTTGTAAGACAGCAATACTTTAACGAATAAAATTCATTAAATTCAAAAATTATATCTAATTCACCACAAATTTTCCAAATGTTACTTCAATGTCATATACAACAACCTCAATGTTAATTGATTAAATAATACTGAATTAATATTAATATTAAATGTTCTCCCATAATTTTTCAAAATCTGGT
>RXPK01004228.1:0-84599 GCA_004143645.1 Protaetia brevitarsis
CTAATTGTACTGACATAAGAATATATGTATAGTTTGATCCTTGTGTCTCGGGTTTTCAACCTTCTATTTTACTCTCCACATATTTCCATCTGGGTATGGGACCAGGAGAAAAAAAGTAGAGTAGAAGCAGTAGAAGAACGCGCAGTTAAGGTTTTATTACATCATGGCAACGTCGTGGTTACTTTCAATAGAAAAATTGAAAAGGCGTATAAACTACAATGACTAAATTTAAATTTGACCCCTAAGCTGGACACTGTAGGCGGCCAATTGCTGTACTTTTTATATGTAGTAACTTTACCAAATTCCGATAAGCAGCGACATCTGCATGACATTTGACAACATGAGAATTACTTTTTTCATGTGTGGTAAGTAATAGCAATGGAGGGCACAGCTGATGATGGATTGATTTATATCAAAACTAAATAGTACAAAGCTATATAACCAAGTCTCTATGTAACGTAAATAATCAATAAGTGAAACACATCTTAAAAAAACCTAATAGTTTTCAACAATGCAAGCTGATTAAATAAAAATATTAACTTCAGCATTTTTCAATAAAACACTTATTCAAATTGAAATTGATGACAGGCCGTATAAAGCAAACTGTCAAAGTCATTAAGCAGTTCATTTTTTTATAAAATAGGACGCTGTGAGAAATATATGGTTTAGCTTTTACTGCATAGATGGCACTGCTCTGTATGGTATATCTGGTATTATACGATAGTGATAACAGGACCCAAAGGAAATGTGCATCGGACACCAACAACCTTCAGTTGCAGAAATTAATTTCACGCCAGTGTTACTTAATCGTTTGTTACATTGATTGCTTATACTTGCTAGGGGTAAATGAAAAATAAATGAAAACCATTTGTGGAAACTTGAAGGTATACAAGGAAGCATAATAAGAGAGTATGTCTTAAGATGTCCGTTTGCATCAACGACAAATTAAAACATTGCAGAAAAGAATTTTTTGCATAAAAGTTCTAATAAACATTAAATATTTCTTTAAAAATTTCTTTCCAAATCACTTAAAATCGTATATACATGTAAAGAAATCTTCTGCTTAATCCGGTATTCTATTCCTCATTCAGTTCAATCAGCAGTGGCTAGTGGTTGCATATAAAATGTAGTCAACCTTCTATGTTTCAATTGATGAGATTTTTTAATTTTTTTTTCGTTAATGTCTTTGAAAGTATATCCACAAACAAAAAATATTTAGTTTAACTGCACAGATTGTAATTACACTTTATATTCCTTAAGGGGTAAATTCAACAAGAAAGCTTTGGTTTGTTATTTTAATGGTTATTAAACTGTTGCAAAACGAAAGTACAAGATATTCGCTAGGCATTGTTAGGTTCTTAGGAAGCTGCTTTTACAAAATCTAAGATTATTCACGAAGGAATTTTGTGGTTGAATTTTGACATCTCAAAAGCCACGTTCCGTGAACGTTCAATTGTCTCTATGACAAATACCTAAAGCAACAAGCAACCCAACATCTATTGTCAATGCTATCAGGGTAAAGGCAACCTGCACGTAACACAGCTAAAAATTGTAACAGGAGAAATAACGTAGAAATAAAAACAGAGGACTAAGGGCTCTCTATGACTAGAATTTAAGGGCTATTTATGTCTTCCCAAAAGACTAATTGACAAATTGTTGTCTTGACGGTTGAATAATAACTGTTTCCCAATGATACTAGTATCTTACTCAAGCATATTTCTTTGTGTCAAAGCAATAAAGTCTACAAAAAGAAAACAGATATTTCTAATTACAATTTCTCTTTGGAAATTCAAAAGACTTCTGCCTTTGCAACAAAACTTAAATTTCTTTAAACGAAAGTACTTAGACTTCTTTACACTGAAAGTAACATTTACTCCCATTCACTCCCATTGGAAAAATTCTTTGGTAAGAAAATACTTTTATCTGTTATCGTTTGTAGACTCGTCATTATGTATACATTTTCAATTCCTAAACAACATTATTATTGGGCAGCAGTACCTTAAAGTTTGAAAGTGTGCGTAAAGTAGTAATGCATTTTAAATAGGATTTACTTTTTCGCAGTTTTTTTTTTGTGAGAGCCGTCTGACATGGTGTCTCCGGAAACACTGCAGCCTTTTGTCTCTCTCATTTCTTTTACCAGTCAATTCCTGGATCCCAATACCCTACACTGATCTGTACAGATCTCTGGCTGATTGTTCGAAGTAATTTTCTAAAGTCATTTTTGACTGGTCAAAAATTGCCTGTCTTCTAGCGTCCAGAACATTCACACAAAAACTGGTAAGCGTTCTCTGACCTCTCATTAACACAGTCTGCAGTTGGTATCTTCAGTGTTAATCCCAATTTTCTGTATGTATGCTTTCAATGTACAGTATCCTGCCAAGAAACCTGTTACTATGATTCCTACTAAGCTGTAGAAGTAATTCTTCAGCCTTCTTTTTTGATGGTCCCTTAATAAAGGTATTACCATGAGTTTGCCTGGTTGTATTACTGCAGCGTTCTTTTTGTTTCTCTTTGACCCAACTTCTTACCTGCTATCATGCTGTTTGTAGACACTCCTAGAATAGGTTCTGGGCCTAGATATGAAGCAGATCCCTTTCTTGCTAACTCATCGGCTTTTTCGTTTTCTTCAATTGCTGAATATCCGAGCACCCACAGCGAAATGTATTCGGTTCTCGAATACATTACCAAACCAGTCTTGAATATATCTTGGGAATCACTAGTGCCCTCAGTATCGCCTGGCTGTCTGTAGCAATTTAGATCCGCCTATTTTCATAAGCACTATGATTGATTTCAGTTGCACAATGTAATATTGCGTACGCCTTTGCTAGAAAAAGCGTGGCATATTTTCATAATGTAAGGGTGATCATTGTATTTGTTACCTTACTGTAGATTCGAGCTCCAGTCTCGTTTCCGATCCGTCTATAAACTAGATCAATTCTCCGAATCTGTCTCTGTAGTAGGATTGATTCCAACTTATAGGATTCATGATTTCCAGCTCGAAATTTCTGTTAAAAAAAATATCTCGAAATCATGTGGTCGGATCTCATTCCGAAAATCTTGCTTTCCACATGATGGACAATATTATTGTGTCTCTCTACCACATGGTAGTTCTTGCAATCTGAGATGCCCATTCTTTCCTCGCCCATTATCACCAAAGGGAGAGGAGAAAGGTCTAGGGAGCATTCCATTGCTGCCACTTATGATTTAGTTATTGCTATTCATTTATTGATCTATTTAGTGCTGGTTGACAAATCATTATAGGTTAGGTTGTGGTAGGAAATGAAAGAAACATGATGTTTCATTTTGATTATACCAGAATTCACATATTTTAGCAATTACTCATTAAATTACATAATGTCCACATAATAATTGACGTATTACATTTAAGCACAATTTAGTAGTAGAATTCTCAAATTCCAAAAACCTAGTAAAATCGATTAAAATGTGTAATTTGTAGTTTCTTATTTTCACTTATTTGTTTTTCTTTCCTCTCAAAACGTACGACATTGCTGTGAGACATACTTCCAAACATACCTTACATTCAAACACTTTTGAAATCCGGTAATGATTTCAGAATTGGTATAAATATTTTAATTCCACATCAAAGCAACTCGCAACCAATAGCGCCATGTCTGAAGTACGTAAACGATGCAGAAAAAAGGAAGAGGCGAGCAATGCAAATTGGAATTTTTATACTTTTCAGTAGCGCTATCTTGACGTTGAAGGCATATTTAAAGCGCCACGCTCGTTCGAAAAGGATTTCGCCCCGAGAATGCCTTAAATGTTTCCGTTTCTGTTTCAATCTGCTCTGCCCTTTCTAATAAACCGCGCGCGTTTCTTATTTCAGCCATCATTCTTATGAGGATACGTAGCCATCCTAGCCGTTTTTACGTTTAAGGCTAAAATGCCCGAGATAGTTTCGCGCAAAATCCTGTTAGCTTCCCTTTGTACATGCGCCGGGATGGAAACAAGGAGAAGTGCCGCGTAACTTTTCTTGTTAACCGAAACCGGACGAAGCGTTCCTAGTAATTTTACTACGCGCTAAAAATCACGAGTCTATAAATGACTAACCGAGAATGTGGAGTACGTTAGCAGTATACGTGAAAATGTCAAACAATACGTATAATTATAAACGAAAATTTTGTATTTTTAACTTGGCATTACACAAAATTAAAGAAGAATGACATGAACTAAATTTCAATATTGTATAAGCTAACAATGTGAGCTCATATAAAAAATAAAAGTGGTTTAATTCCTCACAGATTCTTTAACAATATTCAAGCAACCAGTTTCGTTCTCAATGAAATATCTTCAGACCAGAACTTTTGGCGTTAAGATAGTAAAGTTTAATTTTAAATTAAGGATTAATCCTTGTCCTGCTGTTAGTGGAGCAGCTTATAGTTGCCGTTTAGCAGTTTATTACTGAATGTAGCTTGACAGAGGCGTTCAAAAATATCTTTTTGTATTTTAGGCATTTAGTTTAAAATTTGCAGATATTACATATGTACACCAATATAGAGAAATTTGGACAACTTCTGTGATAACAATAAGTCCATCTCTAATTGATTTCAACGCATCGTTTTTTAGTACCTAAAAGACAGCACTGATTAGTAAAGGCTTATTACAATGCACAAAAAAAAAGTCTTTTCGCCAATACAGAATTATGGATTGAAAATTTGGTGGATGCAACGGTAAGTCAAGTTTATATTAATTTTATCTGCTCAAATTAAATCCTTAGGAATTTTGAATATTTCAAATATCAGTGGCACACAGTAAATAAAATAATTTATGACCATTTTTTCTTCAAACAGCACACTTACATTTAAAATATATATTATTATTATTATTATAAATGCTTTGGATCTTGAAAGGATAAATATTCAAATTATTATCTATAGTAGCTATATGTTTCGACCATAACTAACCATTTTTAGACTCTTATAACGTGAATGTAAAAAACACATTAAAATGTTATCATTCATACCAATAAAATTTGATTCAAGCGTCCGTCCGAAATCACGACGGCACCCTCAAAATTTCCCTCGCGCTAATCCAAACAAGGAAGGGTCGTAGCAAAGCGACCTTGAAGCGTCGTGACGTGGACCGGATGTCTTTAGTGCAACGTCATATCGCGATTTATCTAAAAACGTCCTTTAAAACGAATAGAGTCGGCGAAATTTCGATCACTTCTAGTGTAGCCGAAAGAACGCCAATGCGATTATATTGATTAAGAATAGAAAATAAACTTCAGAAAAGAGTGTCATCTAAATATAAAATTACTAATGTGTACGTTTCAAGTGCCAGCGAATGGTTGTGAATCCATTCATTTTCCAGTTTTTTTTTACCTAAATAGCACGCCCCAAAGCTCCTAAATGTAATTTTTATATATTGTTATAAAATCACACGAATCGTGCAATAAAAGAACAATTTAAATAATACAAGCCATTTTCTTTATTTAAACACTGAATAATTATCTATTTTATTAAATTAAAGACTCCTAGATCACAGATACTGTGTCCTGTGTCCTGGCAGGCAGAATGAGACTCTTAATCTCAGGGTCGTAGGTTCGAGCCCCACGTTGGGCGCCAAATAAATATGCTGTGTAAATAAAAAAACCTAAAATAATTTTAAAATGAAAAAGGAAAAAAAAATTAACTAGCTCACCGGAAAAGATTTTTAATAAAACAAAAGACTATTAATCTCAGAGTTACCCTCGCGAATTAAAACTTTAATGCAACTACGAAAAGTAAATTGTGTGTAAATGAAGTCAAACCTTCTGAATATGCTTATCCTCCATCCTTTCCTTTTCCTAAATTTCCGAATCCTCAATTAATGATTGGTTTGTTCCTGTCACATCCGACCCATCACTGCCAAAAGTTACTTGCTTCCGCCAACTCTGGTCTTTAGGAACGTACACTTCCTGTTCTCTGGTGGGCTTATCCGGATTTATTCTTTCAGCGATGTATGTAAAATATTTTTTTGAGTCAAACAAAAACTTTAGCATTTTCAATGTATCGAGAAATATTCACAAATTCTAAATATGGGGTTTTTATTTTTACTGATTACAATTATAAAAAAAATCGGGCCCCACGTTAGGCGCCAAATAAATATGCTGTGTATTAATTGAAATAAATAAAAAAAATGCTAAAATGATCTTAAAATTTTGAAAAAGAAGGAAATATTGGCTAGCTCAACGGAAAAGATTTTAAATAAAAAAAACTATCAAATTAGTAAGGAAACTACAATTTCAAGCGTGGATTATCGTTAAACCTAAAATTTCCTATAATAGCGATCGATTTTATGCCAACCTACATCTGGTTACTTATTAAAAATTTCTAACAAAAGCGCTACAAAGCTAAATGGCGCTACATACAAACTTAACCCTAAAATGAAACGTATCGCGAACATAAATGAAAAATATAATTTACTGATTAAAATTTTGAATTAAATTTAATTAATAATTTTCTTTTTTTTTAGGAGGGATATCATCGATGAAATACCAGGGAACATACGAATCATCAAAATTACAGACGTGGTAGTAGGGAACTCTCAGGATGATATTGAGCGCATTGGAGGGCTCCGAACAGTTAAAAACGCTTAAATAGTACTTTGGTTTCTTCTCAGGATATTTCGTGTGTGGATTTATATACTGTACATATATCGATACTTTTTAGGTAAAAAAATTGTAGAACTGGGATATTTCTGAATTCGTGGCGTAAAATTGTTAGAGGAGCACACGCCCACCGTGGTCTCTCGTGGCCACAGTAAGATTGCTCATTTAAACTAATTGTAACTGTTGTGTGTAACAAACAGATTTTCGAAAGGAAGACCATAACTGACATTAAGATACCGTTATTCTCCCTAGATGGAGGGGGATACAAGATATGTTTATAAAGTATAATACACATTCTGAATCCATTGGCAGCATATAATAGGTTTTTCAATGGATTTTTAATAATAATAATAATAATAATAATGTAAATATATTTGCAATTATACCATTACAGACTTTGTCAAAAATTTTATCGCTTGCATGTATAAAATACAGATAGTCAAAGATATAATATATAACAAACAAAACACATAAATAAATAAATATAAAAAGAGACAAACAGAACATGCATAGTATATGTACATAAAGTAAGTATAAATAAACAATAAATAAATAAGTAACGTGAGGATAAAATGTGTATAGATAAACTTGTATAAATAAAAATGTGTTTTAAAAGAAAATTAGAAAATTAGGTTTGCAGAAACTCCTGAGTTGAGTAACACTCTCTTTCCATTAATATTTTTTTCATTTGCTTAACAAAGTTATTATATTCTAGTTGTTTTAAATGTATTGGCAGATTGTTGTATAACTTTGTCCCCCAGTAGTTTATCGATCTTTGGGTACAAGCGAGTCTATGAAAAGGTGGCCTTATGTCATTTCTTTGTCTGGTAAGATGGTTATGGCAGTGACCATTTGTAAGAAATAATTCTCTACTATTGTGAATATATGATACTGCTTGTAGAATATACACAGACGGTAAGGTAAGTATGCCCTGTTGTTTGAAATGAGATCTGCAACTCTCATTGTAATTTAGGCTGCACAAAATTCTAATAGCCTTCTTTTGGAGCATAAATATTCTATCCGCTTCCGTCGATGTTCCCCAGACAAGTAGACCATATGATAAAAGAGAGTGAAAATAAGAAAAATATACTATCTTTGCAGCCACATGAGTTGCCGTATGTTTCACTCTTCTAATGGCATATAAGGCTGCTGACAGTCTGCTGCATAGCTTATCCACGTGATGATGCCATTTTAAATTGCTATCAATAGTGATGCCTAGAAATTTCACGTTTGAAGATTCGACATTACGAGTTGTAAAAGTAATGGACTTGGTTTTGTCTTGGTTTATTTTTAAATTATTTGCTGTAAACCAATTCTCTGCATTTCTGATAGCCTTCTCGGACTTTTCACGAAGACCGTGAGTATCTTCTGCTTGTACCAATAAGGACGTATCGTCCGCATAAAGACAAATCTGGAGGGCATCAACATTACAAGGTAAGTCGTTTATATAAATTATAAAAAGCAGAGGTCCGAGAATCGATCCCTGAGGCACACCATACTCAACGCATCCAAGGTGAGAGCGTGAGTTATTCCAGTTTGTAAGCTGCAGTCTTCCAGACAGGTAAGATTTGACCAACTCAAGAGAGGTTCCCCGCACACCATAATACTGAAGCTTTTCCAATAGGATACAGTGATCGACCGAGTCGAAGGCTTTCGTTAAATCGAGAAGCGTCATTTCCGCCAAGGTACCTGAATCAAGAGCATTATTAATATGCTGAACCATTTGTGAGATCCCAATAACTGTCGAACATCCTTTCCTGTATCCATGCTGATTAGAGGAGAAGTATTTGTTCTGTTCGAAGTAGTTGGTCAGCCTAGATGCAATTGCTTGTTCAAAAACTTTGGACATAGCTGGCAAGATACTAATAGGGCGATAGTTTTCACATTTATTTTTGTCACCGCTTTTGAGTATTGGAATGACTTTACCCACTTTTAGTAGGCTAGGAAATATTCCCTGTTCCACACAAGTATTGAATAAGGCCGCTAGTGGCACGCTTAGTTCTTCGTCGCAACACTTTATAAGACTGGTTGTAATTCCGTATACGTCCTCTGAATATTTAGTTTTTAAGCAGATAAGAATTGACCGTATCTCCTCTGGTGAAATAGGAGTAAAAAAAATGATTTTGAATTATCCAAACCATAATTGTGTAAATGTTCAGAGTAAGTAAGACTTGTACGTGCTCCTGTAGTTGTTACTATATCTTTGCCCACTTCGCAGAAATATTTATTTAAAACATCTGCCGACAAGGAAGAACTGGTCTCCAACTTACTTGAGTGGGGTTTTATCTCGTTGTTGATTACGATCCACGCCGCTTTAGTCGTGTTGCTAGATTTCTCTATGAATGTAGCATTATGTTGTTGTTTCAAATTTGTCACTTTTGAGATGTAGTCTTTTTTTATGCTGCGATATATTTGGTAATCAGAACCATTTTTTGTTGTTTTTGTTACTATCGCCCAGGCATCTAATGTGTTTTTTAGAAGAAGAATCTCATCATTTGTAATTCTTTGACGCTTTTGTTTTCTATTGTTAACACATACCTTTATCTCAGGAAAACACCTATTAAACACATTCATAAAACATTGGTGAAATCTCTCAAACATCTCATTGGCATTACCCACTGGCAAGTTTAGCAATCGAAGTTCTGAATGTAGTAGTTCTTTAAATTCCTTCGTATTATTTTCATTTATCCTTCTAATCATCTGTGTATTATATTCAGCTACGCTACGACTCGCAGGTGTGTATTGTACAATCTGTGCCAAGTGGTCAGAAAGATGGAGGTTGGTTGTATCCTTAATAAGGTTAGAAATGAGGATGTTTGTGAAGATATTGTCTATTAGTGTACTGCTGGTTGCAGTTATCCTTGAAAAATCATAAAACACTTGGTTCAAATTGTATGTTTTAAATATACCAATCATCCTAGTAGTAATATTTGTTTCTACTTTAAGATTTATGTTGAAATCGCCAGCAATAAAGACATGTTTAAATGTGTTATCTCTGTTTAAAAGAAAAATAAGCTCTTCCAATTTATCCATAAATATGTTAATATTACCAGAGGGAGGTCTATAAATAGCGATTACAACTATTTTATTTGTAGTCAATTCTACTGCAGCAACTTCGAAGTGTTGTTCAACTGACAAAGCCACTATGTCAGACCTTTCTTCAATGGTAATTTTGCTAGCCGCGTCGTAATTGACGGAAAATTTTTGGACTTATGTAACATAATTGCATTTTCCGATTTTTCATATGTCATACGCTTCTTTCAAAACACTCTTTATTGTATTAATTAATTCCCAAGTAGTAATTAAATGTATAAGGAATTACGTTGTTTTCCATTGTAAACATTCGAAAAGAAAACCAAATAGGTATGTCACAATCGACTTTTTAAGGCTATTTCTACTTCATAAGGCGCTGCGTCAGAAGCATTGCGGTACATAAATATCTATGCGTGATTGCGAGAACTCATTCCCTATGACAACCGATCATTGTGATGATAAATTAATTCGAAGAGAAGAGGTTTCCTTCGGTTTTATATCGACAATTTTGCTTTTCAGATGAGTGTTTAGCGTTTGTAATAACACGTAAATGGAAGCAGTCCTGCCAGCAACGATACGTTCCGTAAAACAAAGGAAGGCACGCGCTCTAAACTAGAAATTAAGATTACAACGCAATCCGTTTGCCATCTACAGTCAACGGTTGTATTTGGAGCGAAGGCCTTCGCTGTGTTTCTTTCTTCTCTCGTTTCTTTCTTTCATTTTGTACCATCGATGAGATATTTCAAAGTCGATAACGCGACATCTGGCAATAACCAAATTTGAGATTTATCCTCCTGTACAGAAGCTGCCCTACCAAACTGGTGCATTACATTCTTTTCGAACTTCCAGTAGGATTTTGACTTTGAATCTGGTAGACTAGTTATGACCCACTCTGATCTACTTATTGGAAATATTTTCAACTTTATAATGAATAAATAAATAAAAAACTTTCGGTAAACAAGCTGTCGATATAAACTTTTTTTTATTTTTAAATAGAATGATCAAATTGTATCGGTCCAATGAATTTGTTGCATTTTTTCTAGCCAGTTCGTATTAGGAATTCCTATTTATAAACTCAACCGTTTCTTGAAGCATTTACAATTTGTTGAATTTTTGTCATTTGCACCCTTACGGGTAAAATGAAATAGTATATAGAGTATTATAGATATTTGATTATTCTACTAATATGCAAATATAAGGATGTAGGTATTTAGTGTTATAGCAATACTCACTAAATCATATATAAAGTGTTCAAAAACGTATCTTCAATATAGACAGTACCCTTAAATTAACAAAACTTTTTTTCTTTCAAATGGAACACTGTACTATTCAATTACAGCACTGAATGCAACATAAAATTGTCTTCAAATTCATTTTATTAATACGTTGTTGTTAAGTATTGTGGCATTTGCTATAGCATTATAATTTTTATCTGCTTCTTTGTCAATTGTATGTTACATGATTTGTGAGAAATGTGAGATTCGCTAATCAGCGAATCTCACATTTCTTTCTAGAATGGCGTTTGAAGTTTAATAAAACAACGCCAACCGCCATTCTTGCGCCCTCTTGTACATAGAGCGGCGCGGAATGACGTAACAACTGAAGTTTATAAAAACCCTTAACTTTGTCTTTTTAAATTAATTAGTTGGCCGAGATCGATTTAGCTTCAGAAAAGTACGCGTTACCCCTCGTTATCGGGCGTTCCCAAATTTTAAAATGAAAATTCGAGAACAGGAAGCAAAAGCTTACCTCGGGAAGTGTTTCTGATTTTGTGTTAAAACCGTTCGAACAAACCCCCTTTTTTTTAATTTGTGTGTATGTTGTGCAAAATATTGTGCCTTCAATATTCTCTCAGACGGTACAATGAACACCTAGCTCAATTGCCTGAACTATAGGTGCCCACCCTAACTTCAAAAACAAAATCAAGAAATATATAATCCAAACGGTTATGCTGGATCACATAACCGTTTGGATTTTATATTTCTTGATTTTCTTTTTTTTTCAAGTTTTCAGTAATTATAATAATTTAATTTATAAACGAAGTGATGCTGAAAATATACATAATTACTGAAGATTTTGAATAGTTTGGTTCCTGAGATTAATGTCGTCTTTCTAGCTCGGTTAGTAATTAGTTATTCGCTTGTAAGAAAGGAAATTATTAAAAATTAATAAAGCATATCTTTATTTCATTAAGCATATTATATAAAGATTTCAGCTGTTGTCATCGATATGATTTCCCCCTCAAGGATTTTCCGTAAATATGGTATTACAGGTATCAACAAATTGACCAAACAAACAGTCAAAACCATCGTACGCCAGTTGCTTGTTGCTCCTCCACATCGGAGGTTGATTTGCAAAAATCAAGGGCCACCGTATGCAATGGGAAAGCTGTTTTGATAACAGTTCCTGAGAAATACTTATCTGGCAAGTAATAGATAAATATTTGATAGCTATTTCTACTATGTAGAAAACCTCGTTTATGGAAAGTTTAGTGGAGTATATAGTAGAGTAGAATGTATTTAACGTAATTGCTACTATATAGAGGCCAGAACACTTGGCTATTATGCGTTTAGAACATCATGACGTGATGATTTAAATAATATAGTTTTGATGTAAATGTACTAGTACATTGTCTGTAACTGCACTTGGCTTTGTATAAAATAAATAGTTTCTTTAAGAAAATCGTACGTTAGCAAGTACGATTTTTTTATATATTCAAATAAATACTTTTTTACTGTTAAGGTAATTTACTTGAATAACAAATATTATTTTAAAGAAATAGAGAAGAAAGCATCCAGTAACATTAATCTTAAGTTCTAATATAATTCAAATAAAATTAATTAAATTAATGACACATATTTCTTTGTGGAAAAGAATCTTTTTTCTCAGTGCAGTAATTTTCCTGTTAGATGACATAAAAATTCATAATTCCTGTAAAAATCATGCAATGGTAAAAAATTGACATTGGTCCGTGTATGAATTTTTCTTTCAATGTCCATGAACTAGGTATTTGATTTTATCCGAAATGATACAAACCTCAAACATTGCAATATCTCAAAAAAGGATTGAGTTTAGAGATAGGAAACCTTAAAACGAACTGGTTAAAAATTATGCAATAAATTCACCAGTCCATTTTAGGGAAGGCAACGTGACAGCTTCTAGCACAGAGCCATTTCCCAGGATGTCAGATGATGAATGATCCCTCACAGGACACTACAATGTCCAGAAACCAACGTCCTAAGTTTGGCTGATTGGCAGACAGTAAGGAAGGTAAGTAACATTCAATGCTGTTAGCCAGACGATTAAATCGCTCAAACCAGATATAACATCAAAGGAGGGCGGTATATTTCCTGCACTCATGCAAAAGAGAAGAACGACACTAGTCTATCACTTGACCACTTTGGAATTACATACCAACAAGATGGATGGTTGTGAGAGTGGTATATTTTCCCAAAATGGGGAAATCGAAACCCTATCCAAATTCCTTATTTTAAAGGATGTGTTATGTTAAACATTAAAGGATGTTCATGTGCATCAATATGCTTATCTTAAGATAAGCATATTGAAGTACATAAAGGGGCCTATGTGGAAGGATTACTTCTCTGAAGTGACCCTCTAAGCAGGCAAATCCACAGATCTTGCACTGAACAATCTAGTCTCCAGGATATCGAGTTCTCTCGAATCCAAGGAAATAGCAGAGGCATTTGTAGGCAGAGAGACAGAGAGAGCATTTAATAATGCAATTCCCTCAACCCTGTGCAAAGCGATTGAAACGCCAGACATAGGACCGATCATGGCGGGTTGAATCGCCGCTATACTTAGGAAATGGCGTAGAATAACGAATCTAAACTGGAAAGTTGAGGCCGAGAAGAAGGTGTCCGCCGGGGGGAATTTGTCTCCACTGCTTTGGTCACTACTGATGGACGACCTGCTGGCTATCATTGAAGCGCTTGGAACCGAGGTGCAGATCTATGCGGCCAATATCGTAATACTATTACGAGGATCGGGAGAAACAGAAATTTCCTCAGCCCTCCAGCAGGTGATGAACGCCATTTGTAGTTGGTGCAGCAGGGAAAAGCTATATACCGTTCACTAGGAAGAAGAGAGTGGTACATTTGACACCACTTACTATTCAATGTGTAAAACTTACATTCACAGATAGTGTAAAATATCTAGGCGTCTTATTTGATAAACTGGACAGACACTATCCTGGAATCCGCATCTGGAAAAGATCACCCACAAAACTAGGCTATCTTTATGGGCATGCCGACGGATATGTGGGAAATCTTGGGGCTACCTCCAAAGTTAATCCATTGGCTCTATGTGATGGTAGTACATCCAAGCACAACCTATGCAGCAATAGCTTGGTAGCAAAAGGAGCAACACGCCAGAGCACAACAAAACGTACATCCATACAAAGAATTGCAAGTGTGACAATCACAGGAGCAATGTCTTCCTCCCCATCGCTGGCACTAGACACTCTTCTGGAACTTCCACCCCTACACATGTAGGCAGGCACCTTCTGATTTACGGATGGTTCGAAAATCGAGCATGGTGTAAGAGGGGATATTTTGCCGCAGTGCAAGATTAGGGAATTTGTTGTTCTAACAATAAGATCAAAAATGTATGCATTTAGATATGACTTAATGATGAATAAAGATGAGAAAAAAATATGCAAGGGAATAAAAAATGTAATATTGAAAAATTAAAATTTCAAATGTATAAACATTGCTTATTTTAATAATGAAGTAACAACAGAAACAATTTATAATATTATATCTAAGGATTTAAAACTGTATACCCAAAAAACAACTAAGACTGCACTATCACCATATGATGATAAAAGATATTTACTTGATAATATTAATACTGTTCCATATGGCTATAATTTCAATTGGAGTAAATGATTGATACAAGTTTTGAAAAGAATCACAAATAATTATTTGAATTACTATATAATCATAAAAATATTGCAATTGGAGAAGGAATAATATCTGATTACATATTTCCATTATTGAAGAACATAAAATTTGATTTTAACAAAATTACCAGATTTTGTTGAAAAAGTAAAAGATTTATTTAAATCAAAAAATTGGTTTATATTTAATAATACCACTATTTATTATAATACCCCTATTTAGTATTCTTATTTGTGTTATTATATTTCTTGTTCTGTCGCAACGATACAACACAACTTCATTCAAAACCTATATAAAGAACCCAACAGGTAAAGAACGTATGTTCTTTTTTTGTTGATGTTTTTAGTAAAATGTCATTTTTTAGGTATTTGGACATTCCCATACAATGGTTAGATTAAAAAGAGTATTCGTTCCGTCGTCAAAAACGTCGAGCATATTTAAAGATTTAACTGTGGTTTTTAATGAATGTAATGAAATTTTTTGTGAGGTTGTGTATTTAGTACTGTTACAAACAATTATCATCTCTTATGCAATGAATAATGAAATAATATGTAAAAAAGATATCTCTGATATCTTAGTGGCAGCTGATATGATACACATTTCTACGGACGATATGAAAATTAAATTGCGGTTAGGTACAAATGAATCGCAAAAGACTTCCCTCGGTGTTGTATTTCCTGAACGGTAAGAAAGAATCGCAAAAGTCTTTCCTCGGTGTTGTATTTCCTGAACGGTAAGAAAAAAATTGTATCTACTATTTCTTTATAACAGTTACAATTTCTCAATTGTTTAACAAATCAGCAAAAAAATATTTTAATGTATAATTTGTTAAATAAAATAGATGT
This sequence comes from Protaetia brevitarsis, assembly GCA_004143645.1. Classification (NCBI taxonomy): domain Eukaryota; kingdom Metazoa; phylum Arthropoda; class Insecta; order Coleoptera; family Scarabaeidae; genus Protaetia; species Protaetia brevitarsis. The sequence goes on from RXPK01004228.1 coordinate 15,411, forward strand.
GAATATAAAATAGAATCATTTTAAGAGTCTAGTGTTGTTGACATCAATTTTTAATAAATAACGGTTTGGTAAATATTTTTATAATTAAATGTTAATGTTCTACTTTTTTTCATGAAATTTTTGTGATTATAATTTAAATTATTTTGTATACATATCAATAAATATTCTTTGTAGCGACAAGGCTCTGCCGTCTTCGCCTGCTTCCTCAGAAACACCATCGCCTCCATCAACCACAACATCACCAACACGCGATTCTTCATCCCAATCATCATCTCCACAGAAAATAAAAAAAAATTTGAATGTAATGAAATAAAACTAATAAATACTCATAGCTTTTATGTTTTTTGTGTCTCTGTTGTCTCTGTTGTTTCTGCAGTGTATGAAAGAAGGTGAAAATATGTTCCTTAGATGAGATCGCAATAGGTAATGAATATTATGCTAGAGTCAAAACCAAATTCCTACTAAAAGTCCACGAGAAGATGGTGTTAATCGATGGGACTCAATGTCAACCCCACTAAGACAACCCTAGTAGCATTTACCAGGAAAAGTAAATCCAATCTTAGAACCATAAAACTGGATAGGCAAAATATAGATTGGAGAACGGAGGTTAAATACCTACGCCTTACCCTAGACAATAAACTTCTATGGAACAAACATGAACTTGAAGTAACCAACAAGCCCAAAAGAGCTCTGATGGTGTGCAGAAACTTTGCAGGGAAAAATTGGGGATGCAACCCAAAAATACTGCTTTGGATGTATACAGCGATAGTGATACCGATCATCACTTATGCATCAGTAGCATGAAGCAAAGGAACTAATCTGGCCACCGCGAGAATTAACTTCCCGAAAGTGCAAAGATTAGTATGTGTATGCATAACAGGGGCTATGAGAACCTGCCCAACAGCAGCTATCGAAGTAGTATTGGATCTTACCCCCCTCCATATTGTAGTAGAGGGCGCGGCAAAAACACATTCAGATTGGTCAAGGAAGGAATGATTAGGCATAGGCCTCAATCTCCTGACGGTGATCAAACCTGGGATATGTCCCGGAATGATATGTTAAAAAAAATCAGCTTTGTGAAGGAATTCATCATAAAGCTGAGTAACAGGAGCGAGTGGGATCATAACACCATCTTGAACTTGAATAGAAATGCCATCAAATGGTATACTGATAGCTCCAAACGGGCAGAGGGAACTGGAATAGGAATATATGGGCCTAGAACCACATATTTCGAAAGCTTGGGAAAATATCCAAGTATATTTCAGGCGGAGATACACGCTATTGAAAGATGTGTGAGATTATCATCATGTCTGATAGTCAAGCAGCCATCAAGGCGCTGAGTTCATATGAAATCAGTTCCAAGATGGTTTGGGGAAATATCTAGGGAAATTAAATGAGCTAGACAAAAGAAATAAAGTAACGCTCCTGTGGGTTCCGGGTCACACAGGAGTGGAAGGAAACGAAATAACGGATAACCTTGCAAAAAAAGGGACTGGAATGCCTTTTGTAGGTCCTGAACCCTTTTGCGGGTTAAGTAGCAGTACAATACTGAAGAAACTAAAAACAGAAACGGAGCAGAGAAAATCCAGTTACTGGGAGAATCTCCAGGGAATGAGACAAAGTAAAATTCTTCTGGGAACTTATAACCAGAAGAGGTTTACAGAATGCATCAACCTGAGTAAGAACAATGTTCGCATATTAACAGGAGTACTTTCAGGCCACTGTAAACTGAAAGGACACCTGAGTAAGCTTGGATTAGCGAAGGAACCTGAATGTAGATTTTGTGAGGAACAGGATGAAACACCCATCCACCTCCTCTCAAACTGTGTAGCACTGTGCAACTCGAGGGCGTTGCACCTGGGAGCATGTGAAATCGAAGAGGGAGACTTACCTAGACTGGGGCCCTCTGACATCCTACACTTTCTGAAAGGAATAGGATTGGAAGGCCAGCTGTAAAGCAGTAAGAATAGGGTACACAATAGATCGTTTAGGTCGCTTCTACCTACATACATCCATACATACATACTAAAAGTCTGAAAAGATCTAATACGGCAGTTCGGTGGGACACCTGTATATTGAGTGGTAATAGTACGTAGTAAGGAAAAATATTCACAGGTCGAGGACAAATTAAAAGAATCCTTAGTTTGCCGCCGCAGGTAAGCGATAATCGCATTTTTTCAACTTAGCGGGAAGCGCGTCAGTCGTCTATCCACTCTGAATAAGGGTAGAAGTATTGAAATCTCGAAACGTGCCGTCGTCGGTTGGCTAAAAAAAAAATAATGCTGGCCATTACCGCCTGAATAAGGTAAGATTGCCTTCCATTTCGATCGCCACAGTCGATGCGTAGAAAAAAAAAACCAACAAGATTTTTAATTACGTCGAACGCACTACATATATAGATCAACATTTTAATCCGCCGCAATTAAAAAGTATTTATGCCTTTTTTGCGGCCGTAACCGGTGAAAAACGATTTGTCAAACATGTCGATCGGTACGCGCTAGAGTACGTTTAAAACTCGATAACGATCAGACGCGCGGCAAGTCCGCGCAATCGTACCGTGATTAATATTTCTTAATCAGTTTGGAGGTGCGTTCGAATTAATTCCCGTCGCGTTATACGGGGAAGACGCTCGGCCGGGGACCGTCGGTGAACTAGAATATTGCCCGCAAACGGCATAGACGTGATGTAGAATCGCGGAAAAGCGATGCGGCTTTTTGCCCAACTGCTTAGAGAGAATAGTCGGTTTCTTTGGACGCGGTAACGACGCTAAAGGTCTGTTAATGAAAGTAACTGTTCAGCGTTTCTTTATTCTGGCCGATCCGCCATAAATTAGTTCATATAAGTAAGGACATGCAGTTGCGATGCACATAATTAAGACGCTATCGGTCAACTCCTTGAAGATACATCCGCGATTTTTTTGAAATTGAATGCAGGGCTGAGCAAAATACATTCCAAATATATATATACATATATATGTTACAGTCAAAGTAATTAATCCAGCTATTATGAATAATATCTAGCCATTACATATAATATCTGCCGAATTTGGTCAAAGTGATTAATGAGGCCGAATTAACCACTTTGCGAAGCCATTAAATATAATATCCGATCAAAATTAGTTAAAATGATAACTGCACTTTATTAATCACTTTCGCTATCTATTGTATCTACATAATTTCTATCGATCTTGGAAGAAGCAATAAGACGCAACGATTTTACATTATTTTATTTTTTTAATTTTTAATTAGTAATCAGGGTAGAAATTATAGTGAACATGTGCACATATTTATTAGAATTGACATCTTAAATTATGGGGTCATTTTTGTATCGCAACAGTGAGACCGCTTATTTATTTATTTTTACAAGTGAGGCTCTTGTCACATTTTGAGTTACATTTCATCTATTGGAGGTGCAATCTCCCGCGCAATTGCAGTGCTTAAATCCCTGGGCACCTTTCTTGTGCATCTCCTAATGGTAACATATATTTCTGGAACTTCGTTGGCCGAAATAAATATTTCTTTGCAATTAGTGAATTGATTTCTTACATAGAGTTAGTTTAAGATTCCATGTTCAGTACCTATACCTATATACAGGTGTCCCACCGAACTGGGTCATTAGATCTGTTTGAACTTCTAGCAGGAATTTGATTTTGAAACTTGCAGTGTAGTCATGGCCCACTGTGATCTATTTATGCAAAATATTTTCAACTTTATAGCACTTTCAGTATACAGGGTGTTGATATCAACTTCCTTATTTTACATGGAATGGTACAATTCTTAGCGATACAATGAATGTACCGAGTCATTTGCAATTAGTTTACATGAAGCTTCCCTATCCCTGAACACAACCGTTTTTGAGATATTTGCAATTTTATTGATTTTTTGACGTTTGCACTGTTTCTAGTGAAATTAAATAGCTAATGAGGTATCAGATATTTAGTGGTTCTACTAATGTCAATGTAAGTACAAAGACGTAGGTAGAAAGTATTATGGTAATAATGACCAAATCACATACAGGGTGTTCGAAAACGCATCTCCAATGTGGATACCTTTAAACCAACAAAACTTTTTTATTTCAAATGGAACATAGTATTTTTTACTACAGCATTTAATGCAGCGTAAAATTCTATATCGATTGATATTAGGGTTTGGTATACCTATTTTTGATAGTTTTTTGAGATATTAGCATTTATTGCCTAAAATGAGTAATTTCCAATTTTCGAGTAAATAAAATATTTTTTCCTAAAAACACTCTGTATATTATTTTTTAGAATGATGCGTTATCTTTTTTTTGCATTGTTTGGTTTCCATACCTGAGATATTTATCATTGAAAGTTTTCCAATTATTAGCAAATTTTATGTAATTGTAATTATAAAATATTAATAAGCCATAATTATTATGCGACAGCAAATTACATGTTAATAGTTTGCCTGCTTATTAAATACATCGAAAATAAGCCAAAATAAAAAAAAACTAAGAAACTATTATTCTGAAAGAACATTTATATTGGACATTTTCGAAGAGTTTTAATAGTTTGTTCCTGATTTATGTTATCTGTCTGTATCGCTTAATACCTAATTTAATACAAAAAGCCAATAGGCTGCATTGTTTTCGGATACTCTATGTCAGACGTCTTCTCTACAAAGAAAATATCTGATCTAGTAAGTGAACAATATTTGAAATATTATGGGTGTATTTAGAATATCTGCTTTAATTTCCCTTTGTATTTTAATTTTTTGAGCATTTATTCATTATAAATAAGTGTAGGTATCTAATCATTGTTACATTCTTCATGAATGTAGAATAAGTCTAAAATGTTATTTGTATATGTAACTTTCAACGTGTTTCCTATTTCTTTCGATTTACAATATTTTACTTGTTAGAAGAAAATGTGTGAAGAAGTTGACACCATTAGGACTGATTATAAAAGATATGACGTGTTAATACTGCATAGGTTTATCACTGCGCAATTTGGTAAATTACCAACAATGGATATCACCTGTTTGTTAGCACATCTCATGGCCTACTATTATCTAATAATTAATGTACGTTCTCTATGACTGAAAGACATTACTATTAGTAAGAAACTAGTGAACTTTATATATCTGAAACATTTAAACAATTTTTAACAAATATTTAGATAGGTTAGGCAAATAATGTACAGAGTGTTTTGTAGGAAAAAACTCATTTTATTTGGCTGAAACTTAGAATTCAGGCATATTTTTAGTAATTTTTTGCAAGAAATGCTAATACTTCAAAAACTATTAAGAATAGGTATACCACACCCTAATATCAATCGATGTAGAATTTTACGCTGCATTCAATGCTGTAGTAAAAAATACCATGTTCCATTTGAAAAAAAAAAAGTTTTGTTAGCTTAAACGTATCCATATTGGAGGCGCGTTTTTGAATATCGTGTATGTGATTCAGTGATTATTGCTATAACACCTTATAGCTACATCCTTGTATTTACATCGACTTTAGTAGAACCACTAAATATCTGCTATCTCATGAAATATTTGCTTTTATTTTAAAGAGTGCCAATGTCAAAAAATCAGCGAAAATGAAAATATCTCGAAAACGGTCGAGTTTAGGAATAGGGAATCTTCACATAAACTAGTTGCAAATGACTCTCCAAATTCATTGGACCGATAAAAAGTACACCATTCCATTTAAAATAAAAAAGTTGATACCAACACCCTGTATACCGAAAGTGTTATAAAGTTGAAAATATTTTCCTTAAATAGATCACAGTAGGCCATGTCTACACTGCAAGTTTCAAAATCAAATGTCTACTAGAAGTTCAAAAGAATCTAATGTCCCAGTTCGGTGAGACACCCGGTATACATTCCTTCTTATTCGTGTGAGATTGTAACTGCTATTACGCTTCTAGCATCCTTTTAGCCCGGTCTACATCTGGTATTTTCTCCACTATGTTATTACCTATATTAGCAGCAGGATATTTCACTGATGACAAAGCTAACACTTTTTCTGCTTGTTTCTCCAGAGATTGTTTGGCTGAAGTCCTGGCATCTTGAATACCTTGCCTACTTTCGTTCGTTTTGGTAACTATTTAGTGAAGGTAAGATATTCAAATTCGTATTGTTTTGGGTTTCAATATTGAAAATGCTTTTTTCGCATTCTTGCTCAAAATGATTGTTTTCAATTTGATCGTTGAAATAAACCTCGTTATCAGTAACAACTTATATGTCTTCATGGATTTGGTTCCTCCGTCTGTCAAGGAGTCAAGAGATAGATAAGTATTCAATCCGACTTTAGCTTTGCAACCAAATAGTGCCTCATAAGGGCTGCGACTTATGACTGACTCATATGCTCTGACGCTGATAATCTTCAGGCGTTTTCTGAGCACTCTTGTTCTTAGCTTCTTTAGATACTGATCGCTTTTTTTTGACAAGAAATTCACTGACTTCTTCACCAAAATAGAACACAAACAACAGAATTTGCTTGTTAAAAGCTTATTTATGCAAATCAAGGCGCAAACGTAGCTACCAGTCAACGCTACTTGTTTCAAAACAAAGCATGAATGTGCACTATTACTTCATCCACCACGTGGTAGCTGTAGTGGCAGTTAATGGTAACTGCTTAATTGTGCTAACAATTACCTCTTATTCTTCTTTATATATTTCTTTATAGTTAAGTACCCTGAAATGTCTCGTAGATGGCGCAGGGTGTAAATGAAACCTTAGATTAAAGTCACTAGAAATACTTATAATATATATCGCGAATGATTTGAAGTAACCGCTACCGTGGTTTCGGTTAATATCTGGTAGTTACAGGTTCCCTGAAAATACGATTATTCACGGAACAGAATAAACAACAGAACATAACCACAACACAGATAAGTATCTGTAGATACCTGTAATAACGATACTTACCACAACAAACCAAACTTCTAATTCTGGGAAACTGCGTTAACCGAAACTCACCATTTTCAGTAACGAGTTCCGGTGAATACAAATTTTCAGGAACAGGTTGATTTACGGTACGCAAAAACGGAGGTCACCGCAACCACGGTTGCTACGGTTCGATTCACGGTACATACCACAAGTAACGCAACCGTCCGCCATATTTGGGCGTTTTAGGCGGCAGATTTAAATATTCATAGATTCTATTCTATATCTATAGGGCTGGTAAACGTAGAAATAAATACTCTGTACAAGAATATGTTTATTAATAAATTTATTCTCCTATGTTCAATTTATTTCTAGATAACAGCAAAATGACGAAACTATCAGTAAGCGATTTGGAAGAAGCCGGAGATCGTTTTGTCTTGGACAAATGCTTCGGAAGCGGCGTTTTCGGCATCGTCCGTGGTGCTATTGATACATCTGCCAACAACAAGAAGGTGGCTATCAAAATCCAAAAACTGATCCAGGAAAATGAGAACTACATCAATGAAGAATATAAGATTCTAAAGGACTTCTCGGAACACATTAATTTGCCGGATTTTTATGGCGGCTTTAGGAATCAAACCAATGGTACTTTAGAAGTGTGGTTCGTCATGGAGGTAAAGAGATGAGAATTGTGTGTTGCCGGCAGAGCTGAGCAAAATTCTTTCACAAAAACCTCGAGATATTCGACAATTTTTTTGAAATAAATTCTACCCTACCCTGATTTAAATGTAGGCTTTCTTTGACTCGGTTTACCAAAAAGTAAGGCCTCTGCTTTATACGCATTCAAATTTAATTTAGTATCTAAACTCCTATTTAAAATATTTGCTAAAGCCTGATTAGCCCATTTAACAGGCAGTCATTCCGAAAGTTAACGACTGTAGACGATACGTTCTACCATGTTGTACATATACCCTTTGTTGGCTATTGCCGCTTGTGACCGTCTTTCCACGATCACCGTTTAATATCCAGTTGTAACAGGAATACGATACGGCTTAGATTTAGTCTATTTCCGATTAAAAATTAAGGTTTAACCAATTGATAATTACATATTTACTTGTCAACTAAGAAATAATTTAATTTCCAATTAAATCGGTTAAATCATGGATTAAAATTTTAATTTGAAATTTAGTTGATTAAAAATTTAATGATTAACTGCTAATTAAATTAATTTCGATTAAATCTCCGATTAACAAGTTTAATTCGGCATTTAATTGATTAAAAAATTAATCGATTAATGGCCAACTCTGCACCTATGAGTGCATCTGTCTCTGTTCGCTCGAATACCTCCCCTCGACAGAATTTGAAATGTACTCGAGATCTACCTACTCATATTGCTATCTCTTAATATACAAGGGTAAACTAGTTTGCAGTCTACGGTGTACGTGTAGGTATTATGATCATTATTTCATTTTATCATTTGACTTTGTCAGTTCTACTACCTTTAATAAAAAAACTTTCGTCGAAAATAAAAATAAGTAAATTTTAACAAAGAAAAATGAATTTATATTTATCTAAGATTTTTTATTTTTCAGTTACAGATCAAAGTTAATTTTTTTTTTAAATGGAACTCTCAATATTTTATTGAGTATTTGGATAAAATATTTTAAAAGAAAAAAGTAATATCAGGTACTCAATAGTTTTGATTGTCAATTATTTAGGTAATGGCAGAGCAAATCTAGAAAAGATCCATTTTAACGATTTACCACTATGTCAGTTTTAAAAATGAGATTTTTAAATTATGCTTGAAAATTATTATATTATTAGTTCTTAATTACCATAGGTCGTGTAACTATATTTTAATTTATTTATACAGGATGTTACAAAATGCAAAATGTAATATCTGAATTTCTCTAAAAAAAATTAAAACGCCCATATACTTTCATGCTATTTGATTCACCTTTTTACAAGCTTGAATTTGGCATCAAGTTTGTTAGAGTTCGGCATGATAATTATTGTTCTCTTTTTGACTAAAAAGCAATTGAGAATAAATAAAATATGAAATTACTTTTACGAAAAAAAACGGCAAATAATAACTTCTCCAATTGTTTGTTTGTTATTAATCTGTACATAATATAATAATTACTATTATTTTTTCATTTCTTTGGGTATTCCGGTTTTTTATTTAATTATAAAGATGTTCTTTACGTTTCGGAATTATATTTTTTTCCTTTTTCACATTTTATCATTAGTTACAAGGTGAAAAAATGAAAGTAACTAATGGTAAAATGTGAAAAAGGAAAAAATATAATTCCGAAATGTAAAGAACATCTTTATAATTAGATAAAAAACGGGAATACCCAAAGAAGTGAAGAAATAATAATAAATCAACACCGGTTAAATAATCTTGAAGAAATTTATAATAATTACGTAAAAAAAATATTTTCTAGAGAAGAATTAATAATACGGTTTACATTTTGGGGAAACACACAAAATTCACAACCCGGAGCGAGTTAAAAAACACGTAAGCGCTTCGAACACCCGGGATACAAAGTTGTGATAAACAAGAAAGTTATAACAAAACCAATAACAATAACAGAAAAAGAGGGTTAGAAACACAACTGCCTTTAGGAGATAATCCTCATCTACGCACCAGCAAAATTGATAATTTAGTGAAAAACTAGCAAAAGCTCCATAAATAGAAATAGAATAGAAATGTTAAAGAAAAAGAAAAGGAAAGTTGAAAAAGAATTGTCAATGTTTAACTTCAATAGTCATCATTTCTTCCAATTCCTATTCAACAGTAAAAAAAAACAAAAAAAAAAAAAAACGAAGCTACCTAAAGCATATTCCTCATTCTGTAACTACATAATAAGGCTTTGCATTCGTATTTGTAAATTTATAATCTTTGAGATTAAATAATGTTATTGTAATATTGGAGTTATTTGTATCACTAGACCAGAAACTAGTTTTGCGAGTACGAGTACAGTTTGGGAGCCGAGGTCCACAAGTACGAATACTCGCAAAATAGTTTCTGGCCGCGTGATACACACTATTTTTTGGGCCGACAAATCTTAATTTTGAATTGAAAATAGAAAAGAAATTTTGACACTAGGGAGTTGACAGTACAAGTTGGCACACATGTTACATACCTTAGTATTTTGACGTTTCCGAGAATAAGTTTTTTTTTTTTCTGTAATTTTCTTTCTAGTTTAGTATCTATTTATCAATAATAAGTGCAATGAAGACATCAGTTCATCTTATCAAGGGTGAACAGTAGCTTAATGACAATTTATTACACATCTGTCATGTGGAATCTAGTGTGCCCAAACTTTAGTGACATTTTTGCCTGCCTTTGAAGTACTGCAAAATGAATTTTTCTGGATGGAGGCGCAAATAAACTATATTAATTGTACCCGTATATTCGCTATTTATTATTTTATTTATTTATTTAAAAATTCATAAGTACTCTAAAATTGCCAGTACTCATAAACCGATGTACTTGTACAAAATCCAATCAACATATTTTGTTATTGCACTTGTGCTTTTTTCTATACTCAGCCCAGCTCTGGCTATCGGTATTGTAAAACCTTTTATCTTGTTTAGTTATGCGAAGGAGGACCTGTGATAGATTTGGTGAATGCACTAATCGAGAAGAACCGCAGAATGTCTAAGAACATATAGCTTTCATATTGAAAAGAAGTGGGTAAAGGTAGGTTGGGCAATTATTGTTTGAATTGTATTGGTAGTCTTAAACATCTTTAATGTGCAAAAAATTAAACTAGGATATCTGGACAGAGTCGTGGTGATTGTATACCCCATCTTAGGTAAATAGCTTTCCTATATGTTCCTTTACATCAGTTTACATACGTGACATTGCAATTAGAAACAATGGCGTCTTCTAATGCTACTATCCGAGGCATTTCCAGTATTCGAAATCACCATTATTACAAAGGCAATCACCGTAAATAACTCGCTAACAAGTCTAAGTTGTATTAACCAAACCGGACTCGAACAATGCATTATTCAGAAGTCAAACGCGAGCTATCTCCCAGACGGAACACAAAAACCGACAAAAACTGCCATAAATAACATCCGAAACGTCGGGTTTATTACAATAATTATGAGCAATTTATAGAAATAAATCACAGCAACGGTTGCGTTGTGTGCAGTTCAGGGAGTGGGTTTAATAAAACGCAACGAAGCCGCTGAGGTTTTTCCCAGAGAGAAAACTTGTTAAAAAGATATTTTCTCCGTGCTACATGCTGGTGAAGTCGCAAAGTATGACTCGCGACCAATCGTTTTATTCTCCGCAAAAGCGGTAAGGTAACGGTATGGTTAATCACGTCAAATATCTCAATGTATAAGTAGTTGAAAAACGTAATTAACGAAACATTCCCGTGTCTCTTTCTGCTCGCACAATGCTGCGCGGTTGCCTCAATTAACGAGCGCAACGGTTGAATTGAAAACAGAAGGTACATCCCTTCGACTGGTTTAATCTGACTGGTAATTGTAGGTCGTAACAATTAAATACCATTGTAGAAGCATTATTTAGTATTGTTGCTACTTGTAAGACATTATTTTGCAAATAGCAAATTAAGTGTAGAAGGATTTCTTTTGCTCAATTATACTCCTTCTATACAGGATGTTTCACCAGCAGGGAATTCCTCTATAAGTCGTAAACAGTGAAAGATGGGAAAAAATATTTTTTTTTAACTCTTGGGCTGCGACAGAAAAATCCTACACCCACACCCAATTCTGCGTTCGAATTGTTCGTAAATCAGCAGGTGTCTACCTGCGTTAGTGTCTTCTTACTGCATTTCTATTCCTGTCGATTTGGAAAGGCACTAGTGAAGTCAAGTACGCATCATGTCCAATGGTATCCCCAGTATGCTGTTATGAGTAGAAGGACCATTCATTTGCTGTATGGCAAAGGCGAAGTATAGTTAATCTAGCCTCCCTTTCCACAACTATGTGTAAAGATAGTAAATCTAGAAGAGTTTCTAATGCCAATGACCCAAAGGAAGACATTGCTCCATTGATTGCCATACTTACAGTCGTTTGTGTGACTGTAAGTCTTGCTGTAGCTCTAGCTGATTGCATTTTCTGCCACCAAGCTATAGCTCCATAGGGTATGATTGGACCTACTACCATCACATTAAGCCAGTAGACTAGCTTTGGAGAGAGTCCGCAAGAGTTTCCATATATTGTTCGAGAGATCCATGAGGATAGCTTGCCATGTGAATAATCTTTTCCAAATGTGGATTTTATGTTAATGTCTTATCAAATAATATTTTACATTATCTGTAAATGCAACCTTCATGCCTGGATGATGGATAATACCAAAGCGCTACACTTTCTTCTTCCTGATGAACGGTACTATCGTGGGTTTCTTCGAAGTGATGCTCAGGTTTTCTCCTGTTTGTCAATCACTTGGGCTGAGTAAATTTCCTGCTCCCCCGAAGAACTTATTGTATTGATATATCAGCCTTGATCCAGTGTTTCCTTTGCCATTCTCTATTATTCCTTAGTTTTTTAAGGTCCGAGTCTACCGTACATATTGAAATAACTTTGGCACACATTATTAATTGACATTGATAATACTAGCTGTCTTAAATATGCCCAAATACAGAAGTCTAGTGGGTTTAGATCAAGTCCCCATGACACAGGACCTCCCAGTCCTATCCATCTGTTACTATACGCTGTATTAAAACAAAATCTTACAGCGAGAGCAAAACACGGTGAGGCACCATCGTGTAAAAACCATTGGTTAACTCTAACAATTACGGACCCATCTTCTAGTAATGGAGATAAAATGTTAATTAAAAAGTATAGTATAAAATTAATAATAAAAACTTTCGCTGTTTAAATGATTTAGTAAAAACACTAGTCCAATCAAATTATGTCATAAAATGCCTAGCCAAACATTCAGGGATTCTATCTGACCAAATGTGGTTGTTGTAGAAATTGATTATTGCATTGTTTGTGAAAACAGCCTCATCAGCAAATAAAATATTAGCAGTAAATACTACACTCTGCTGCGTTTCCGGGCTTCTACGTATTGGTTTATTAGCAGTAACTAAAGTTTTGATTATCAAAAAATTTTTCCCAAAATAAATCTACAGAAAGCCAGTCTGGAACATAAATAAATAAATATCCGGAGCTAGGAGATCTCCTCCAGACTAAGAAGGTATTAATATTTAGTTGCGCTTATATTCTTCTGCTGCTTATATTAGGATTTTCTTCCACTATTATCAGATCATTTTCTTCCATTTCAAGAGTTCTTATTGACCTTGGTCGCCCGGCATCAGGTTTTTTTACGTCGAATGAATCTTTCTCATTTAATCATTGTTAATTATAGTCATTTAAGTCATTATAGTTTCGAAAACGATGTATCAGATGGAACAGCACAATCAGGAAAAACTTCAGCTTATAGTCGCCGTACACATCGGCCTCTAAATTTTTGTAAAAATGCATTTTCTATTAGTCACACGTAAATAAGCAACAATCGACATCAATACCAAGAAACTTGCATCCAAAAACGGACACTTAGCAAATTTTGTTAGTGCAGAACCGCCATCTTTTTTCACTTCTTTTTAACCAATAGAAAGTCAAGCTCTCCCAAGCTCTTGTCAAAAATTCTTGACAATCATTTCACAGTTTTCCAGGTTTTTACAACCTATAAACATACATTTAAGCGAATAATAGCTGTGATAAAGCCATGAATTTTTCCCCCGTGAGATCAAATATGCCAACGCTACTTGTCCTTTCTTGTTCACATATTCCTTGCCAATACGCACAAACTGACGAGCATTCCATCGAAACAAATGACATTTGTCGAAAACCCACTCTATACAGGACCTATGCTTATTAAGACTTTTTTATTTATTAAGTACTTTGGGTCAAATATACGACCTTGTTTTACAATTTACTCAAAATTGATTCCGTTGAATGAAATTATGAAATTGATTTGTAATACGATAAGCAAGTTCAAGAAATAAAGCATTATACCACAAAAAGACACCCATAAGAGTTAATGGCTAGTCGATCAGATATATTGAATTAAGAAGGAAATATTAAACTATAGAACTGACACGATAATATTTCTTTTGCAATAATTAATGTGGATTTTCATCAAAAGTTTACTTTTACTATAATATTCTTATGCATGCTTAGCTTAGGCGTTTAATACTTCCCAAGGAAGAAAACTAGCAGAATTGAAAATAAACTATGAAAATTGTTTTGGCTTTGCAAGAAGCTAACATAGAAAAAAATATTTGCGCAGGCTTTAAGCTATCTCCACGAAAATCATATAATTCACCGCGACGTCAAAGGGACAAACATTCTGATGACCAGCGAAGGCGAGATAAAGCTAGTAGACTTTGGTTTATCTCGCCATTTAAGTAGTACTTTGGGAAGAACCGATACCAATATGGGATCCCCATGCTGGATGGCGCCAGAAGTGGTGACCAGTAGTGGAGATTACAACGACGAAGGTTACGGAAATAGAGCAGACGTGTGGGCCGTGGGAATAACTGCTATAGAGCTGGGAGATGGAAAAACCCCCTTCTGCGATATGCATCCTACTAGAGCTCTGTTTCAAATAGTAAGAAATCCACCTCCTACCTTATACCGTAAGAGCAACTGGAGCGAGGCATACAATGATTTTGTTTCAGAGTAAGTTGATTTAGTTTTGATATGTGTTTTTTTTCTGACATTTCTCTTTTAATTGCTAATAGATGCTTAGTCAAAAAATCCGAGTACAGGCCATACATGATGGAGATATTGGAGCACCCCTTTCTAACAGAAGTGCCTGAAAATTGTCACCATGTAAGTCAATTTACTCCAATGGGCATTGCAAAATCTCAACTATTTTTTCCAGTTAACGCAAGAATTAAAATCTTTGCGCATACACATCTTAGGCGGAGCAGCAAAGGAATCGAAACACGCCGAAGCGTTTGTAAAATCAGCATTACTGAAGAAATCAATCGATACAGATGCGGAAAAGATGAACGTTGAAGATCTGGCAGCTTTAGATTACCTATCGGAAGAAAGTGTGTTGAAAGAACTGGAATCGAGAATGGTAATGGTAATTTTCAAACCTACATCGGTGATATTTTGCTTGTGTTAAATCCTAACGAAACACCGCGAATTTATAACAGAGAGGTAAATAAAAGTTCTAAAATGCTTTAGACATACTAACTTGTGTTTCTGTTAGTATCACAAAAGGTATTCGAACAAATCGCGTTCTGCGAACGCCCCTCATATATACTCAGTTGCTGATAGTGCTTACCAAAACGCACTACACCATATGATTCCCCAGTATATTATATTGACGGGCGAATCCAACTCTGGAAAGACTACGAACTACTTACATTTGATGGATCATCTTTTATTCTTGGGCGAAAGCATGAATATAAACATGGAAAGAATTAGAGATGGCATCAAACTAATACATTGGTTCACACATGCAGCCACTCCAATCAATCCAAATTCCACCCGATGTATCCTAAAGACGGAAGTAATATACGGAAGAACTGCCAAGGTTAGTGGATGCACTTTCCATGTTAATCAGCTCGACAAATTGAGAGTATCATCTACAGACAGGTATGATCTGATTTAGAATTACTAAATTCAAATAAACGCGTCGGATAATTTACAGTAATCAAGCTAATTTTCATATATTCTACTACGTATATGATGGCCTGTTAAAATCAGGTACAGCAGATAAATACTTTATAGTGGAAAATCATAAATACAGATACCTCCGCGAAGGACTGAATATTTACCATAAGAATCCCCAAGAGAATTTCAATAAATTCCGGGAATTACAGAGGATTTTCGAAGAATACGAATTTTCCAAGGAACAAATTGCAACTGTCTACAGTACTTTGTGTGCTATATTACATTTGGGGGAAATTGAATTCAGACCACTCGAAAACGACGCTGCATCCATCGAAACAGAAGAAGAGGTAGGAAAAGTTGCTTCGTTATTGGGAATCGATCAAAAGAAGCTGTCATGGTCTTTGGTAAAGTATTGCTTCGTTAACAAAGGTACCGCGGTTAGCAGACCTCACACTTGCGAAGAAGCCTCTACTGCTAGAGATGTACTAGCAAATGCATTATATACTAGACTGATTGATTACGTTATAAGCGTTATCAATCATAAATTATCTTTCGGGAGGGCGATTTTGTAAGCATGATGCTGTAGTGTCATTTCTATACGAAAGCAAAATATTATTTTAGTGGTGAGAAATATTGGATTAGAGTTTTGGATATGTGCGGTTTGGAATGCTTTAAACAAAATGGATTTTCCCAGTTGCTAACAAACACGTTCAACGAGCAACTTCACTACTTATACCTTCAAAGAATTTTCGCTTGGGAGTTTTTAGAGTTGAACGAGGAAGGTATTCCTCATACTTCGATCCAGTATTACGACAATAAAAATGCAATGGAGGAAATATTAGGAAAAGGTGGTTTACTTTCCATAATAGATGATACCTCGAAAAATGATCATGCAGATACCTTCATTACTGGTAAACAAACGCACTTATAACCCTGAAAGTTTATCATAAAATATTTTCCCTATAGAGAGTATAGAATCGAAAGAAAACAGTTATGTAAAAACGGTGGACGCCGAGAAATTCAGCATAGCTCATTTTACTGGCAAAATACCATACTATGTCAATGGCATGGGAAAAGAAAATCGAGACTTCTTACCCCCAGAAATTACTGATTCCCTTAGAACATCCGAAACCCTATTATCAGAATGTTTTTTACTAACAAACTTAATAGAACCGGCAACCTTAACATTTCTTTTGAGGAAAAAACTGTCAAGGAGCAAAAGGTCTCATCTTCGTCTTCTGAGGATGAAGATAATGTAAGAATCCCCAAACAGCAGTCACAAATTTATTCATATGCCTTGACAAATATTCGCTTTCAGCATTCCCAATCTAGGAAGATGAGATCTGTATCATCCAGATTCAGAGCTTTTTGTCTGGAGCTGATGAAAGAACTGGCGATTGGCGGAGGACCAGGAGGCACCCACTTCGTCCGTTGTATAAGGAGCGATATTGAAAACAAACCTCGAAATTTCCAACCTGAAATTATACAGCAACAATTGAAAGCATTAGCTGTCTTAGAAACGACTAAAGCTCGCCAAAAAGGATATCCACACAGAATCGCATTCTCTGAGTTCCTCAGAAGGTTAATACTAGTGTAGAATGTTGTAATTTATAACTAACGCTGTCCTATGTATTTAGATACAAATTCCTGGCGTTTGATTTTGACGAAAACGTGGACACTACTAGAGATAACTGTAGACTTTTATTGGTGCGTTTGAAGATGGAAGGATGGGTAATTGGTAAGACAAAGGTGTTTCTCAGATATTATAACGAAGAATACTTGGCGAGGTATATAGATTTCTAAAACAATCTAGTAGTTATATGATTTCACGATATTTCAGGCTTTATGAGGTGCAGGTGAAAAAAATTATTAGGACTCAATGTATGATGAGAAGTTTCCTTGCGAAAAAGACGTCTTGCGAAACGTATCCAAAAAGATAAAGAGGAAGCAGGTACGTCAGTTTGTTTTCTTTAGATAGACTTGAAACATATACCCAAATTTTCAGTCACTCAATTCCGTAGATACTCCCAAGTCGAACCCATGAGCCAAGAAGATGCAGCAGTACTCATCCAGAAAGGTAATTACGCAAAAAAAAAGAAAAGCGAATGTACCTTTTCTGAACTGTTTTGTTTTAGTTGACAAACCGGAAAATGTATCTGAGGGTGACGAATAAAACAATTCAGAAAATTGTACATTATGCTAAAGAGAATCAGTGCAGCAAAATCATATTTTTCGTAGTTTACCGAGGCCATAACGCTAGAAAAACTTATAAACCCCTAACTGACAAACTTGACGAGGAGACTCGCGATTTTATTAAACCTTACGTCGACAGATGGCGAAAGAAATCATTATTCCAAGTTATCCTACAATATCGAGCTGCTAAACATCACGATCTTTTCAACTTTGCGCAGCAGGTAATGATAAAATAGATCTAACTACGATTCGGAAATAATGATATGCGTTTAAGGTTCATTTCTTCAACCAAAAATGTATACAAAACCTTCAGCTTATTAGTAATCCGATAGAATTAGATAATGTAGAAATTAAAGCCCAAGCGAGCTCTTGGCTTCAAGGTATGCAACCACCAGTGTTGAAATTACCTTTCCGGTTAGATGATGTCCCCTATTTCGATACCGCTTACATGTGTGATCGACTACAACCCGTAGGGTAAGGAAAAGGAACATTTTTCTTATTTCCGTACTCACCTCATCATTGCAGAACCATCACGAAAGCAGAACCAGATTGGAATTCACCATTCCAATGGAGAGATAACGTTTCTTCTCAAATAATTTCTTCTTTGCTGATTGAGGATTCTTTACCATGTAAAGCGCCTCAGTGTTACTCAAATGGTTACACAGATGACGCTGAAGGTGCTTCAAACATCGATCAATTTATAAATGCACCATACAGTAGAATACCTATTACACCAAGAAAATTATCCACCGCTGACGATTTAAGGGAACAAGCATTTTCAACAGCGAATTAACAGGAGCTAGTGTTGAACCGAGTAGAAATTTATCTGTGGCAATAGTTGGACTTGTGGATATACCACCAACGGAAGAGATTCCTTCTCCAGTGCCTGCAACTCCAGAGCGAAGAAGAAGATCATCAACGTCAAACTCAAGAAACACTTCGCTAAAAAGAAAAGAGACCAAAAACATTGAGAACGCTTTATCCAAAGCAACGGATGAAAAGTTTGAGCGTCCAGATCCGATATCAGAACTGAAGCACTTAGCTAGAAGGCTGAGTGCATCAGAAGACGAACCACCGTTCAACTTCCAAGGAATGCTGCGGAAGACTAATTTTCAGAGGGAATCTCTAAAACGAGCTGTACACCAGATATCAATCTCAAGGCGAGCCAGTAAGGAAAGCATAGATCTTTTGAGAGGAACTCAATCGGGTGGTAAGAAAGTGTCAACGGAGATAGCTCCAGGCGTCATTCTAGAAGGTGTTGTGGTCGATCTGTAGATTAAACATTGCAAAGGGGCCTATTATTCACTAAGTATATACTCATTTGTTAATGTATTTTATCTTGTATTTGCACTTAAATATATATTATTAATAAACAACACGAATACTTAAAGCTTTAATTTTCTTACTTCACATAGTTATTAGAAAGTTCTGAAGAAAAAGGAATTTCAAAGATAACATTGGTCAAAACATATTTTGGCGCATACATTTTTGTAGCTGATTTCGTGAATATTTTGTCAGCGGAATTCAAACAGCACAGTGAATTATCAGCTTCGACGATAAGATAATAATGAGAAACACATTTGCTCAATATACACAACCCAACAGCATGGCAAAAAAGAAACAAAGACAACTGTACTTTGCTGAACTCGAATGTTAACACTTGAAATTATTATTCACAAACGAGATTAAGCTAACTGTGACGACCTGCTCACAAAAACTACAAAAAGAAAAGATAACCCGAAAAACATTTAGGACGGACGGAGCAAAAAAAAAAAACAATAGGTTTGTTCGTTTTGGCACTCTGCGTCGTAACGCGAAAATCTAGCGCCGTGACGCCGCGTAAAGTTTTTCAACACAAGCTGTAAACGCGTAAAACACTGGATTGATTCCAGCTTTAGATTTTCCGATTGCTGTTCGTTTTGCCATCAAATCGAATAGAAATGCTTACGGCTGCGTTTTGCTGCGTGACGCTGGTCACATCACTTATACCTTCTAAGTAAATAATCATAATTAGTTCAGTGAACCAAATAAATATGATTTAATCTAAACCATAATTATTTTAGAAACCGTTTCTGCACTCTCACTAAGGCGAATTGCTAGTAAATATGATAGAGAATAGTGATGTATAAAAGGGCTTGTTTACGTTAGCAGCTACAACCTGCTTGTGCTACTTTTGGTTAGCAGTTTAAAAAAGCTGCTATTTTTTGTAAATTACTTCCTTAAATAGCGGTATACGTTAAACAGATAAACTGTTTCTACAAACTTTGTCTTTTGTTACCGCTATTCACTTACAGAAGCAGATTGTAGCTGTTAACGTCTTTTATACATCACTACATTCACTACATCACTGCTTTACTGTTATATATACTGCTACGAATACATATGTACGTTTCACAACATTCGCACTTGTCTACTACATCAGAAAACCGTTACAAACAGTAGCAGCTTCTTTTGATATTGAATAGCTGCTACAAACTGTTAAGCAGCTTGCTTCGTAGCAATCCATCACTAATAGGGATACTTACCAAACAATTGGGGCATATTCTTTAAATTTGACAAAAACGGAAAAGAGGACCTTAACAGGCAGGCATTTACATCAGTAAAGTATAACTATAAGAATAAATGACTATACATCTCTTAAAGGTAAGCGCTCAATATCTTCTGCTTTAGGATGGTCCTTATAAATACTATGGTTTTAAATATTCGACTTTGAACCACCAACAGAAAGTTCTGCGTATCGGATCTGAACGTATTTGATTTTCGCCACGCAAATGCTAGTTTTTTAATAGACCCGGCTCTTGAGTGGTCCTAAACTCACTCCCGTGCAAAGTACAAATTAAGTTTTGGAGATCTATCCTCAAAATTTCCACAAATTGCTTCAATATTTGTATAGTATTTAACTTTATATGAAGCTCAAATTGTGTGCAAGCTATTTCCCTTCCTCGCTCGGTTTTTTACAATATTAATCAGTGAGCCCTCACTACGTAAGGAATCTTTGTTTTTAATACCATTTTGTTATGAAGCACTTCGACAGACAATAATTACTATCTTCCATCTTCGCACAAATACTTCGCTAAAAATTTTTTAGAGGTGAGATTTAATCGACGTGTATATCTTAAGGTCATCCATATAGAGAAGATGCCTGATATTGCTGCATCCTTGGCTGGATTTTCCGTAATTATATGCTCCTATTTCACATAGTTTCAGCGACATTGGTATTAACGTGCTGCAGAACAATAATGGACCCAGGCTGTCACCCTGGAACATCCCTCTTTTAGTAGTGGGCTACCATCAAGTATTTTAAATTTTGTTTATCATTTTTTCATAAGATACATATTATTATTTTCTCGTTTACGCGAAAGATATGCCATATGTGTATCATAAGTTCAGGGTGTCATCAAAGACCTTACGATAGTCCACCCAGACCAAGGATAAAATGCGCTTAAATTGCTTCGCATCTTCGCAGATGCATCTATCAATATTAAAAATCTCCTTGCATACGGGCATATCTCGCCTTGTTTCCGCTGCTTCATCCAAACTGAGTGGATCTGTTGCAATATTTTGTTGTGAATTTATTTATTATTTTATTTAGTGAATAGCTTGTACTTGGTATTTAAACAAGCGTATTAATATTACTATGATCGAATACGAGAAAATATTGCATTTATTCATATTAAGGTTAATTTCATTCCGGTCGCACCAATAATTTACGACATCAACGGTTTTCTAAAGTAAATCAATCAGGTGCAATAGATATTCTGTAATAAATCTTTAAACTGTCAGCATAAGTTGCAATGTTACAATCCACCAATGAAATGAGACCATTTAAATATACATCAAAGAACAAGGGTCCTAAGTGTGAACCCTCTGGGATTCCAAAATAGATTGCAAAAAAATAATTTAATTTAATATTAAATAACGTACCATTATAAGCAACACAACAAACACAGTTTAAATAAGTTTGAAGGAAGTTTATAACCTTCGGTGTAAAACCATTGCTCAAGAGCTTAAGAAAATATTACTTTACATTACCTAATTTATACAATAAGTAAAGTATAAATATCTCCTATCAAGAATAGGTATACCTACCATATTGTAATACTAGTTGATGTAGAATTTAGGCTGCAGTCAATCTCGTTATAAAAAATACTGTGGACCATTTGGAAGTTAGAAATTTTATTAAAGTTATCGCTATTTGAGGTGAGTTTAGTTTTTGTTTTGAACACCCCCTATTGGATTTAGTAATGAATAAATACAGGGAATAATACTTAATATGTACCTACTTCTTTAAACTTGTAAATACGTTGGTAGAACGTCTTAATATCTAGAATTTATTGAAATAATTGACTGGATGGAGAGAGCACAAAAGTCAAAAAAAAACGGCAAAATTGCAAATAAATATGTCTGAAACACTTGCCTTTAAGGTTAGAAAATCCCTATGTAAAATAATTACAAATAATATAGGAAACGCACTAAATCGAAATATTTTCCTTAAACAGATCATAGTCGGCCATAACTGCTCTACGAAATTCAAAATCAAATTCTTTCTAGAGTTCGAAATATTCCAATGACGGAAGACAAGGATCAAATAATGCTCACACACTTCACGCCATCAATCCAATATAATTTTAATTAAATTTTCCGTAAGTTTTCGAATAGTGCAGCAACGAAGGTCCTTGAATCGTTGCCAAAACAAGCTGGTTTCAAACTGAGACAAATTAGCATTTCGAAATAAATTTTCATCAGATCTCCGTGACGACACATAATATATTCTCTAGTTTATTGACATTCATTTGACAAACACTCAATTTTTATTTATTATTTTTGAAAAATGGATCCTACCTACTTATGTGGCCCTTCATTTTTCAAATACACAAATATGGAAATACTACTTATTCTTCTGGATATGGACAGGATGTTAACAGACGCAGTGGTATATGTTTCTCATACAACATCTTTAAACATTCTAAACCCCTTTCAAAGGTATCACCTTCCAGATACATTTCGGAGATGACGTGTACCGTAGAGCAAAGACTGGAAAAACTGAAGAGTATCAGCAGAAAAGAGAAGATAAGAAGAGAACTGTCACTAAACATGTTGAAAGCGATACCAGATATTGTGATATTCCAAAACTATTGCGTTGGGGAACCCTTGACAATTCCAATAAGTATTTTGAATACTTACGAGGTATTGAATAATTATAATTTAGAATAGTCGTTTTAAAATGTCGTTGTTGTCTTTTTTAGATATCTAAACCAGTACGTGTCATATTAGAAGCTACTACTGTTTTCTCATTGACTTGTCCCTCTGGAATAGTCAACACGAAAATAGCACCAGGAATGGCATATCAAGTTAACGTATCGTTTTTTCCTCATGAACAAAAGGATTATAGACATTATATTACGATTGCTTCAGAAGGAGAAACATTCACCATACCAATTATATGTGAAATTCGCTCCTGATTCATCTACGACTAACTAATCTGAACGTACGATTTTTTTTAGGTATATCATTAAGGCCATTATTGGATATACCAGACAGGATAAAAGCTACCATCCATTCCAGTCAAAACTATGTCGGAACGTACCATTATTGTCCGCAATTTAGGTGCAACCGCAGCCGTCTTCAATGTATGCTGCTCGGAAGGTTATGACGCAAGCCCTACTCGTGCTTGTTTGAACGCCCAAGATTACATGCAATTCACCGTCAGGTTTATGGCAAAAACAGTAGGTAATCATCGCGGACGTATGATTATCACGTATGAAACTGGTGAGAGACTCACAGTCATATTGGAGGCATCCACCTATGAGTCGGAAGTATTCCTTGAATGTAGTAACGTGGAATTGAAACATACTTACATCACGCTGAAGACAAAGAGATTCATTAAATTATTCAATAAAAGCAAGCATATTGTGAAGTAATTAAGGACGTTTCCAAATGTAATCGAAATTTTAAAACGATTCCGTTCAAGGTATCAGTGGAAGAAATTTAAAAATGAAGAAATTGATCGATTGGAATCGCGAAAATACGAGCAAGGATTCGGGAATATTAGAAACCTGGAGGCGAAAAGGTACGCGGATCTAGTACAAAGAGGAGTGATAGAAGGCGGTGACGCGCAAGAGGTCATATACGACAGGATTTACCAAGACGAGCTCAGAGAATATAAAGAAGGCGATATACTTTTATATCAGGATACAAATTGGAGCATTTATCCACCGGTAAGACTCAGTAGACAGCAGTAGATAACATTATTGACTAAGATCCTTAATGACATAATTCAGCTAATTCTGAAACTTCTACCAACAAATTTAAAATTCTCTCTTGAACATGGTAATTCCGCTTCCTTGCGGGCATTTCTCTTTGTCACCATACCTATTGTGGTTACTAAGATATTGCTGGTTCCCGATTATAGCGGAACACCCCGAATACAGGGCATTTCAAATGAAACGAGCCACCTCAAATAACGGTTTACCTGCTGTGATTTATATGAAATTCCGAAACTTGTCAATTGGGCATATTAAGGGGGATAACTTTTCATGACGAGCTTGGTGACTTAAAATCATTGTTGGCGGCGCAGTAGCTTCCAGCCTTAAAATTTGAATAGGGAAAATAGGTCTTATGACCACACACTGAAGAGATCTTTTTGCTCGTTATGAGCCGTCAGAAGACCCATCTACCCTATTCAAATTTTAAGGGTGGGAGCTGCTGCGCCCCCAAGAATAATTTTGAATCGTCAGGTCCGTCATTAAAAGTTGTGCCCCTTGATATGATAATATACATTTGACAGGTTTCGGAATTTCATATAAATCACAGCAGGTAAAAAGTTATTTGAGGTGGCGTTTTTCAATTGAAATGCCCTGTATTCGGGGTGTTCCACTATCATCGGGAACCAGCAATATCTTAGTAACCACAATAGGTATGGAGACAAAGAGAAATGCCCGCAAGGAAGCGGAATTACCATGCTCAATAGTGAATTTTAAATTTGTTGGTAGAAGTTTCAGAATTAGCTGAATTATGTCATTAAAGATCTTAGTCAATTATGCGTCACTTTGATTGTAGACGCAAGTAGTTGTGTTCCTATACTCTTTCTCTTATTTTTGTGTTCTGACTTCCCACATTTAATGGATGCTGTCCCTCATTCTGTCTGGCACTATTAGCTCAAACATTATTTTCCAATATGTTCAAACATCGGCTTGCAAGAAAAAGCCGCGTGATGTTTCATTCAACTTTCATTCTTGTGATGACTTTATCAGGTGGTAATAGGGTACTCTTGTAGTACTTCTGCAAAATATTAGCCATAAGCGGCGAATCGCTTTGATATTTATTTTTTTATAACTGTCAAAATAATACAACAACTGGCGTGACATCCGTATGTTTGTTTTCTTTTGTGCAGTAGAATTGCCAATATTTCCCAATCGTTGAGTAGTATTCCCTCTTCCTCCCAAGCCTTCCGACCACAGTGTCATACAAATTGCTAATTCTATTGCTTTGTTTAAAGATAATATTGGTTTTTATATATTTTGCAGACTGGTGAAGTTTGGCCAGACAATGTTGCGAATTGCCTGATAACATTTTCACCGTCAGAAGCAAGGTACTACGAAACTACTATGTACTTGGAAGTTTCCGGAAGGGAAGAAAGATTAGTATTAAAAGTGTGTAGCACAGGTAAAGGGCCACTTATTGATCTAAACCTTGCTGAATTGGATGCTAATGACATCTTCCTATGCTCTAAACACCAATACGAAGTTTCTATCCGAAACAGAGGTATCACAAGCTTACAAAATAACAAAGGACAATTTAGTAGTGTAAAATAATGATTGCCTTATAGGCTTTATACCAGGAAGCATTGCCTACATACCTAAGCCTCTAACTTTTGGCGGAACTATCACATGCAAGCCCGCTTGTAACTATTTGAAACCAGACCGTTACGCGTCCTTCGTGCTTACATTTATGTCCAACGTACAGGGACGATTTTGCGAAGAATTGGAGTTTAAGATACCGGAATCCAATGAGGTGCAGAAAATAGTTTTCAGGTAGTCATTCTCTGATGCTCGATACGGTTTCTTCCACAGATTTTTTTTGTGATTACAGAGGAAATATAGTTTGCCCTCTGTTAAACTTCGATGTCACAGAAATCGATTTTGGGAAAGTAACTCTAGGATATCCGGTGTCAATTGGCATCAATTTGATCAACACCACGCAGGTGCCTATCGAGTACGAAGCCCAATTTTTATTCGATGGGGAAAATCAGGCGTGGTCCTGCAGCGATTACGCGATTGAAGAGGTAAAACCTATAATCGACAAGCCGAAGGAGCTCAGTTTCTATCCTGAAAAATTCACAGTCCAGCCGAATTTCACTTCAAAAGGGGAGGTATGTAAACTTCAACAATTTCTTTTACTATAAAAGTTGGAAAAATACGAAATTTAAAGTTATATCTACATTCATAACATAGTAAATTTGGAGTCTCTACTTGCAGTATTAACCGAGATATTAATTTCCCAATGATGCAACGATTATGACTAGAGACCGGATTATATGCAAAGAAAAACTGGAATATATGCGCATATATATGCATCGATTTTTGGAGAAATATGCCATAAACCTGGGGCATATACGCAAAAAAATTGCCGACAATATGCAAAAATTCTACATAAAATAAATAAGAGCAGAAATTTAAACATTAACTTTATTGGCACAACAATTTTTCACAACATATTTCTAAAACAATTTATAATTAAATGTTTTTCAAAATTGTGTAAAAGAAAGTTTTGTCTTCTATCAGAAAACATATGTTTCGAAATAGAAACGCTTCTTTCAGCATCCACAGATGTAATTGGTGCATTTTTTAATTTTGCATTACATTCTAAACTAAAATTAAAGTCAAAATCGTCGTACTGTCTCACCTCCCAAAATTTTCTTAACTTTCTTCAATTTCAAATACCCCGCATTTTTTCTTTCACTTTTTTAAATTTATCGTATATAGAATTACCTGTTGCTACCTCTTAACCTTCTTACTAGCATATCAAATTCGTCTACTATTTCGACTGATTCCGAGGCGCGCATCCCTTCGTTTCTAATCTACGAATGGAACTTGAAACAAAGCTATAATTTGACTTGAAATATACAACGGTTTTGTAGCCAATTCTGATGATGTTACTATCTTTTTTATTTTTCCAGAGCAATCGCAGTCAGCAGTGATTTCAAGAATTCATTTTTATTCCTTCAAAATTATCGCGAAAAAAATTGCAAGCCCTAACCATATTACCCCATCTCCTAATAATCGGTTCAGGAGGCAACTTAACACCGGGAAGTCGCTCTTATAAAATTGGATTCGTGAAGGGCTTTTAAAAATACTTTTTTGACATTGCTAATTAAATCATTAAGCAAAGGGAATTGATTCCTAATGTCTTCGGTTACACGATTGAACCAATGAGCTAAACAAGTGGTATGAATAATGTTACTATGAATTTTTTTTTTTAATTTTTCGCGGCTTTTATCATGTATGGTGCAACGTCGGACAACATTAGTAAAATTTTTTCACAAGTATACTTCCAGGTAGAAAGAAATTTGATAAACCTTCTTGAACGCATTGGGCAATTGTCACATTATTTGTTTTTTGAAGTTCTTTGCAATAAATTAAATATATTTACCTACCAATATCTTCAGGAAGAATCCCTATTAACAAATGGGGCAATATAACGGCCACACTTATCCGATACTTATCTACCATGATATAAATAAAGTATTCCCTATCAATTTGTGAATTTCTGCTATTGTTTGCTGGTAACAAGATATGACATATTCTTTTGTAAGGGTACTTTCGTCATATATTATGTTTGCAATATTTCTCGCAGAAATGATTTCAAAATTAACACTTGTTTAATCTTGCTGTAATGTATGTTAGAATGATTAATGCGTTACACAGATCCCGTATATATTCTTCTGGTTCTGAGTTTTGTGAATTTGATGCTACACATTGACGTATAGATTGCTGCATACATGCGGATCGCTTTAATTTTTCACATTTTCCCAATGTTGATGGAGATTTTAGCGTGATGATCAATCAAGCATTTTCTCTCAGAAGACACCTACAACAACAATTGTCATTTCATCAAAAGTTAAAGAATATAATAACAATTGTAAAGCTTTAGTAAAATTAAACTTAGCAGTTTACTGCAGGCTCGACAAAATATTTTGTCGCTCCTTACCAGTTCAGGATATGGCTTAATCCATAAAGAAATTTTGTTCGCTATACTCATTGTATATGCGCACAGTATTTTAAAACGTAACACAATTACATGCTGTTTCGCTCAAGATATTCAATGAATGAATAGTTTATTTGGAATTTATAATAATAAAACGTATTTACCACATCCCTTCTGCTAGGCGAAATTAAACACTGCAGTTCTTGGAAAAAAATATTAGAGAAAACCAATGTAAAAGAGATTATCGTTCTGGGAATGTGGTTGTCATCTACATTAGGAATTACTAGAATTTTACTAATAAAAGATAAGAAAAAGCTTTAAATATGCAATATATCAACTTTTGTAAAAGTATACATAAAATGGCTAAATATACAAATATGGCAGTCACTAATTAACGCTATTAACTTCAATTAGTGTAATACGTCTACATATAGACTATAATTAAAGATATGCAAAAAATAAAATATATGCACTTTGCATATAATCCGGTCTCTAATTGACTAATAAAGCATGAAAAACTTAAATAACGCAAAAACGGCAACATAGGAATAGCTAATGAAAACTGACGTGTTTATGGTCGTAAAATTCAGAAATGAATAAAAAATTAGATCATTCTATTTAAAATAACAAAGTTGACAGTTTGTTTTGAAGTATTTACATTAGAGTTTCAAATCGAACAGATAATGGTGCCGAAATATCAAATATAAGTAAATAATAGAACATCATAAACTTTTAATGAACCACTTACGTGGAATAACCTGTATAGCAGAGCACGATTTTGTTGGAAATAATATTCACAAGCAATTTCATCATCATTCAGGAATGGTGTTAGAATTTGCTCTTTATAATGCCCTGCATTTATAGTATCGTGGAAAAAAATGGCCCTATTGTCAATGCATATAAAATTTCTTTTTTAGTGCTGTCTAAGCAGTTCCACAGAAAATATCTCCAAATAAGCGATACTGAAAACACAGTGTTTTAAGATAATTACGAATTATACTTGCTTGAGCAGATAGTTTTCGTATAGATTTATTTAGACTAGTATCCATTCTTTGCCGAATGTCTTCTATAACATCATCTGTTAATACTTTAGAAGTGTCTAAGGCAATTTCAACACCTGAATACTCCGCAACAAATTGTTTAAAGCATATCTGTATGAAAGATATCCAAGCTCCATAAGGTAATATATTCACTGAATGACTTTTTGAGCTCTCCTTGTATAGGTACTCTAAATGGATCACAATATATGTCTTGTTTATCTTTTATTTTATTATATGACGTGTTTGTTGCTGTATGATTTATAGACTAAAGTTGATATTATTATTATAATTAAACGCTTACAGCTTACATTACTCCCAAACGCCGAAGGTGAATATATCAAACGATTAGTCATTGTAATGTGGGGTACTCCAAAATACTCGATAGCCCTACCAATACAATACAAGTGCGAAATACCTGATGTTGTATGCGAAACCCAAGACATCTTCATGCGAGGTTGCTTTGTTAACTACGTCTACACCAGGACAATTACCATACGGAGTCGTAACGAACATTCTGGATATTTTCAATTTCTACCCTTTAATGTGGATGGTCCTACTGAAATAATGTACGAATCAAAGCCTTCGGAAGATTTCATCGAAGCTCATGGATCCAAAAGATTGAACTGAATATTTACACCACGCACATCGGTCAATCTACTTTAAAAGTATAGTAAGTGCAATACTTATATAAAATTAGCGTAGAAGCATCTGTTTGCCTTTCCGGTCATATCCCAAAAGTAGCGGTCTCAAATTCAGTTTAATTAAATCGTGATACATCTATTACCACAATTTCAAACTGTTAGAGTATTTGTTTACAAATTTACATATATTTGCAAGTCGTAAACTTTAGCACGTCTTGTAACATATTAGTCAAGCTCACTATCGTATGACCACAAGATATATGAGCTAGGCCAAAACTGCGAAATTAATGTCTGAAGGGCAAAATGGGTTTAACTTGCATAAGCTTATATTATTTTTTTTTTTTCAAAGTTTGCATGCAATAGCTGGCTTTCGGCTTTTGTCTATTGATGATATTTGCCTGCATTATACGACATTTATTCCACTTTTGGAAAATAACATAAACACAATATCCTTCATGATAACATAATTATGATAACGTTGCAATGTAAGGCCTTCATGTTTAAAATGTTAAGTTGCAGACTTCGAGAAATTGTTAATTAGCAACAGCATACAATTGTATGACAATTCTTCAGTCATTCCATTTTTCTTGCCAGTGTTGTTTTTACACCATCATGCGTAATACATTTAGAAGAGGTTTGGAATTAGTGAACAAATCCGTAGATTTTACAGAATCCAAAACGTTTGCTTTTATGTCGTCAAATTAAATAGTTCTTCACCAACAAAGGAGCATTAACGAAGCTGACATTGTTTTGGGTTCATTATTTGTAAACTGTTGCTTATTTCTGTAGAACTTAGTTGCGTGTTCAAATCGGCCCTTAAAATTTTGACGGTTTTTAGTATTTCACCATTCATACCGTCGTTATAAACAAAACAAAAATAAATTATATATTATTAGGTTTGTCTTTATGGATCTATCAAAGTATCGCAGATAAAAGTTTTCTGAAAAACCAAAAAAAAAATGTAAACGAATTGTTAGAAACCCATGTGTGTAATTTTTATAGCATCCAAAATGTATTTCAATTTTTACTTCTTCGATGTTATAAAAATTACAGGCAACTCGTTAAACTACTTGTAGAAAGCAGGAAGTAGGAATAATACACATGAACCTGTAAAATAATATTAACGATATACAATGCTTACACCAATATGGCATCTTTCAACTTTAAATGAAGTGTGCATAGATTAAATGGTTTTTTACACTATCTTCTAATTGAATATGAAAATTACTCTTAATGTGACAACTGGTAAGATAGAATGGCACAACGACTTATTATGCCCAGCTCTACGCTGATCTTCTTTCTCATATTTTCGAAATTCATGGAGAATTGCTTGTAAACATAACTCTTCTTGAATCCTATTTAAAATTGTGTTTTAAAAAAATGGTGTAGGTATAGGAACACTCTAGATTTGTGAAAAGCAAATTTATCAGGCTTTGCAAAAAACGATTAATTTACAGAGTGTTCCATTTCAAATAAATGATTTAAAGGTATATTTTGCTTAAATTGTATGTCACGTCAAATTATCCCAAGGCTTCATTATGCTATGTTTAAAATTCGTTTTGATCACTATAAACAGCTAAGATATCCATACTTCTGTGAGGGTTGAATTTTTTCAAAAAATTGAATTCATTTTATCTGAAACGTTTTAAATAGGCATAGGAACCCAAAATGAGAGTACTATGCGCCTTATCGTTTTAGCGTGAATTTGTCGATCTCTTTATAGCTTATGTTTCTTCCCTTTACAAAATTTTAGGTTGTAATTCTATCGTTAAAAAATCACCCCACACTAATACTTAGTTCTCTATTTCCGGTCGACTATGTGCCAAGTCTTCTCATTTTGGGTTCACTCTAAAGGATAGTATATGGAAAAGTTATAAAAGTTCATAGGGAACCAACTAATGAAAAAAGATAGAGGTGTTCCTCTTAAATAAAAAAACAGTTGTTCTCTGGATTGGTAGAAGCGGCAACTTGCATTTTTAAAAATATTTTGACACTACGTCACTTTAAATAAACTTAACACATTATTAACTCTGTGTTTGTCTCTATGCAAAGTATCAAATAATAATGGTGATTTTATCTTATTCTTTAAAAATATTATAAATTAGTAAATTAAAATTATGTGATTTTTTACTACCTCGAAGCTAAACTTTAATAACTCCTATTTTTTAAGATTTAACGATAACGAAATATAGAAGCAATGAATTTAAATAGCAGGATAATTTTAGTAATAATTGTATACGAAGTGGTTAGGTAGGATTTAATACTGTTCAGCATGTGGAAGACAGACTTTCTCTCTTTACTTATATACACTAAAATTTATTTTCAGTTCTCTTTAGTAACCACTGAATACTTCTTTGATAATCTAAATCTCTTGACAAATTCCTCATCATTCATGTTAATGTTACACAAGCTCTAATGTTATTTGCAGTCTATTAAATAAAAGTTTTATATAACCTTTCTGTTACACTCCATTTATTCTCAATCTTTTTGTCCCATTGAATACTGCTATGATAACTAAATTACTTAATAAAATCCTCATTATTATAATTGTTCCAATGATTTATATGAAACCCTCTAATAGTGTATTGTTTCACACGATTAACTATTTCAACTAGGTTGACTAAAACTTCTTCCACGAAATTTTCAGAAGTCTTCCAATGTGTGCATACTTCTCGTTCATAAATATTCAAACTAGTAAACATAACTTAGCTAACAGCATTCGTATATTTTCCATGTCCTATTAACTAGTGTTAGTCACTGTGCTAGAGCTTGCTGGCTGTTTCAACCATTCAATTACATTTTAGGAGAAAACTGGTTTAATACCTTCATATTTTGTTTTCTGAAAAGAGGGTTATTTTTAGTTATTAACTAATAACGGATTGATACCTTATTAAATGAAAAAATAATAAAAAACATAAAAAATTTCGATTGTTGTTACGTCAATCAATCTTAACAAAATAATATGTTTTGGTATATCTGGCTGCCTACTCGCCAGTCAATGCATTGACAATTTATTTTTTAACTTTACACATACGGAAATTGTATGTGTAATAGGGAAGAAAAGGCCGGTATATGTATTTGTATAAATTGGCCGACAAACATAAATTAATTTACTTCTTTCCCTACGTCGTACGGTCAAGTAATTTCCTTCAAATTATATATTATTGGACGGGCCATCTACCTTCAATTTTCATAGTTATCAACATTTATTATTCAAAATTAACTGAAAAAGCTTATTTTAGCTTATCTTTGATGCCTAAAGATAATCGAAATTTCAAAAGTATACTTCATGCCTTAAAACTAAGATTCCATCAGAATAAAAAGTTTATTGAGGAGATGGGTTCATTTAAATCAGCGTGTGAGATTGTTAGGGCTCCACTTGCAAGAATTTGCATGTGCACGTGTCTATTATATGTGTATAATTAGTGAAACAATTCCAATTTGCAGTATATCAATCTTTGGTGGTCCTGAGAAACTATATTTGTGCACATCCGAGCACGGACAAGTGCCTGTCATTACGTTCCGAGGTTTATACTTGAAGAGATTCAAATGAAAACAGCACGCAGACTTTAAAAATCACGAATGATCACCGTTCCAGGCCCTTATGCCTCACACTGTAGGACAATCCAACAATTCCGTAGAATAGTAAATGATTACTAATTTTACTCCACAGAACAGGAAATCTTGTTGCACTATCAGTCACTATCATGTGGTTCTGCAGCCTACAGAAAACTTAGACATTTCAGTTAATGCTTACGCCCGCGCTCCGGGATTACGTTGTAGGTGTGTAAAGCGCGGGAGAAGTCAGATGTGTGCGGTTAAAATAACGGCCGTTGGTTCTTCGATACTTTGCGAGCCAGAATTGGAACCGGACATAAATCTTGGAACTATCCTAACCCACCAGACGTTCAGTCTGAATGTTAAATTTACAAATATGGGCAGGAAACTTCACAAAATCATTTGGTCTAGACGTAGCCGATTGAAAAGCTTTAAAGATGTGCCAAATCTCTATGAAGGGTAACTTGTTTTATTGTACCAAACGAAAAGAAGTACTTAATAATTTTCCAGCTCGTCTTCTCATTACACCCAAACCTTGACCAGCACAGATCAAGCATCGATGCATTTTTCAGGGTGTGTCAATGTCGGCATTGAGAAGATTTTTTTGTCATCTTATGATGGTAGACAAGTCTCTGTGGATTACTCTTTTGTATTTTGCAGATTTGCAGGCTCTGATGAATTGTCCGAAAAGTTGCATTTTAGAATAGATACTGGAGTGGATAAGACTACATCATTTCTTATCGGTATAGCAAATGAAAATAATTCAATGCACGCTAAAATTTCTTCGACCTTTTCCAGATACTTTAGTAGTAAAAAATGTATCAAAATTAGCCATAACTACAGTAATAACAATCGAAGAACCATTCTACATCGTCCACGAAAGCGGTAGAGTAAATACAATTGAAAACCCATTTGGAGAGGTGCCGTTTTATCTAAAGTAGATTTTGTACAAAGGTGAACTCTTAGATGTGTTGTAACAAGAACTGGTTGTCGTATGTGGGCCATCCTCATAAGGTTTGTTACCGATAATAAGTAAGCTTTTAATTTATCTTATCTAATTCCAGGATAAAATCCCCGTTAAAGGCGAAGAAAATTTTCCAAATCTGGAGATTTCTCCGTTTAATATCGATTTTGATGTTTACCGAATTTCTTCTCGGGCACCATTCAACTAATTTTAAAAAATGTTAGTCGTTACCACTAACTTTCAAATGGGAGTGGAACAAAGACGATATCGATATACAGAAGTTGGATGTTGAGCCAGTAAGATTCAATTTTTGAATATTTTTTCAGCAATATGATACTCATGAATAATGTTCTAAAAACTTTAAAACTTCTTTGAAACTTCCTTCCGTTTTGTACGTGCAAATTTTACTACTAGTACTTATAGTAGTTTTGAGGATAAGGAAGGCATGCATGTACGCTTTTCTTGGCTTTAGTGAATTCTTTCTTTTCAACGTTATGAATTATATGATCCAGCTAAACAGTCTTCATTTACTTGAGGGGGTTGTCAATTTTTACGACACCCAAAACTGAAGAGAGTTTCAAGAAGAGTTTCAGCCACCTAACTTATTTCTAGGAATCACATTAACCCAAAACGTGCAATTTTTTTAAGTATCTCAATTTCTCTTGAGTATTATTATAGGAATATAACTATTTAAAACACAAACTTGATTATTATTTTGATTAAACTATTACTTGGAAAAATACCAAAATTTAATTAGGCAATAAAGTCTAAAACTTATACAGGCTGTCCCATCGAACTAGGTCAATTTTGCTAATATCTAATCTTCAAAAGATCCGGTAAGGGTCCTTTGGGGTGCGCTATTTAGGTAAACAAACTATCCATCCGTTAGCAAGCGGCTGAATAGCTAACTTGTGCATTATTTGTGTACGTTATGATCAATCTCATGGCTTGTAGGCAATAAATCATCTATTTATTTTGGCTTAACTTCTCTTTCTTCTCAGATTAAATGGCCTGTTTCTGTACCAGAAGATACGTTAACGATTTCGACCATTTCAACACCAACATTCAAATCCGTCACCCCGCCTCAGCGAAATACGATATTCGAGGATTGCGAAGAAGACGGTACATTTCTCTATTATCGTTATGAAATCAATATAGAACCGCCGCCCACTCTACCATTGGAAACGATAAATCCCCACCCTACAGAAGTGGCTGTAATATCGACTGTCGAACGCCCCAGTGAACACAACAGCGAACTGCAGGTAGTGCTCTACCAATTGGTCAAACATTACAGCGTATGGTCATCTGAGATGGAGGCCATAAGATGCTTACCAACTATCAACGAGGAATGCGGATGTCTTCTAACTGGTTATCTTCTCCACTTCGGCTTCTTGACCATACGAGCCCAAATCGATCTCTTTGAATTCGTCCCATCCCATTCTTCATAAAAGCTGTTGGCACTTGTTACCTTCCGGCGGTAAGCCGAATCCTATATCAAGGAAGATCCGCCAATCTTAGCTTCTCGGTGGAGAGTGATATTATAGAATTTGGTAGACAGGTAAGGCGACTCATCCATTCAAGTTCATCCATCTCTAACCCAAAACATAACGTTCAGCTATTTTGCGAAGTTTGTGAGCAAACCATTATCATCAAAAACCCCGGATATGCTCCCCTAGACATTGAAGCCATCTACGACCAAACACCCGAAGCCCAATTAACCGATATAATACCCAAAACGAGTTGGTTCAACGTGAAGTTGTCCAAATGCGGCAATGATCACGAAGTGCGAGTTAGGTACTTCCCCGGTGCTGCTAGAGAATTCAACGAAAAGTTTTCACTGCAGGTCTATTTGCTGCTTCCGTACTCGTCGGATTTGTTATTATCTAGTATCACATGCATTTCAGATAGCATACCTGCCTCCGTTCAGTTTAACTATTCACGGGCACGGAGTAGTTCAACAGATATTCTGCGCCCTGCCCAGACCTTCACTTCAGGATGAAATGATCAATTATTTGTCATATTTGGCAATAGGGACCATCACTTCGGACTTATTGAGAGATGTGAAATCTTTAAGTCAGTTGGAAGTTAAATGGAAGTCTGATATTCCATACAATGTTAGGGAGTTGTTGAAGGTAACGAGCTGGGTTATAATAACTTTCAATGTAAAATCTTAGTCGTAATATAACTGTAACTTTAATATTGATACGTTTTAGGATTTGTATCCATCCATCACCGACATCCAGATGGCCATCGAACGGTATATGATCGATATATACATCTCTAACAACTATGATACTCTTTACGACCACACAGTCCTAAAAAACATCCCAATAATATCTAACAAATTAGTCGCTCCACCTTATCTGATCGATTTTGGATATGTAGTCAGGGATACAGAGGTTCATTACACAGCGAGCCTCTTGAATTATGGTCCAGATAACGCTAACATTCGCGTGGTTTGGGCTAAGAAAACAGCGGTGAGATGTGGCCTCCGATCCAAATTAGTGAACACTTACCTTCAAGTTGGAACATCAACGGAGCTACGGATTTCTTTCAGTCCCACGATCAAAATGTTTCCGACTTCAGATAACATAGTTAGCGAGACTATCTTTATATTGGTACGATTTGGTTTGTTTTCTTGGCCTTTGTTTGTAACTTCTTTACTTCCTTTAAAACCCCTCTAAACCCAAATTAAAAAAAAAAGTAAAGCTCTACTCCGATGAGCCATTGAAAAAGTACCCCTAAAGCTATCGGGCTGAAATTAAAGGAAATGAACCACATGTAACATTGTAACACATACTGGAAATACCAAAAATTAGCTCAATCTATGCTATCCCATAGCATAAGCTCGGCAAAATTCGAATTTTTTGTTCTCAAGAATTACTTAAGTTATCACGATCAAAAAAAATATATGTAAGTAAACGTTATGAGTATATAAAAAAATCAGGGCCTATTTTCGTTCACTCAGTTCAAAGTTATCATTATTTTCCCCAATTTCGCCTTTTGTTACATCAGACTGTATACATTTAAGTTTATTATATATATATAACATTTATACAAATAATTCTGAAATTGATCAATGAATAATTATTTTAACCCTAAAATAACCAATCACAAATTGCCCCTATCAAAATCATTCAGAGATTTTATTTTTTGTTTACATGTTCTACCAGACAGAAAAAACTGAAAATTTTTTTATAGAAAATCTAGATATATACAGTCTAATACAACAAAAAGCAACTTAAACCAAACTCAAAAATGATGATAACTTTGAAATAAGCGAACGGAATTAGTCCTTGATTTTTTGTAGAATGCCCATACTCAGTATTTACATACATAATTTTTTTGAACGTGATAGCTTAAGTAATTCCTGAGAAAAAAATATTGAATGTTTTCACCCTTATGCCAATATCTCGATGGGTGCATCAATTGAACTAATTTTTGGTATTTACAGTATGTGTGATAGTAGTACTCATTGCCTTTAGCCTCAGCTCGCTAGCTTTAGGCGCACTTTTCAATGGCTTATCGGAGTAGAGCCTTTATAATGTTGGTACGGAAACAATGTTGGTACGCTAAACTTCCCTTCATTATTCATACTTCCAGGTACCTCACGGTGAAAGGGTCCCCATAGAAGTCAGAGCATACGTTGCTGTACCTCAGGTGACTCTCAACGAGAGATTCATCAACTTTTCTGAAATCATCCTGGGGAATTGCTTGAAGAAAGACGTTCTTTTGGAAAATTTGTAAATCGGAAATAGATTAATGCTTGTAGTGTCCCAAGAAGGTTCTTAATTTTAGGGGACATGTTCCGTGCAATTGGGAAGTAAAGATCGAAATGGATCAAAAATTTCATGGTAAACCGGTATTCTCCTGCAAAGCTACTTCAGGGAACTTAGAACCCAAAGAGAAAATCTTACTAGATCTTTACTTTGAACCTTGGAAACAGGGAAAATTCAAGGGGGTTTTGACTATAATAGTAAATCAAAATCCAGAAAACGTGACGGCCCGATTGAAGGGCGTTGCAATAAAACCCATGCTGAAAATATCCGAACCCGAACTGAATTTTCCATCCGCTTTACCCTATACTCCAAACGTTGAAGCTACCTTTACGATTGAAAACGTCAGTTCGGTTCCCATCGAGTTTTATTTCGCCGATTTCGATGAGTATGTGGTTTCCTCTTATTGTCATCCAAAATTTACTTCTTTTTCATCGTTTAAGAGAGATTGATACGGAAGAAGTGATCCTTAATCTGCTAATGGAATATTACAAAACAAATCGCCTTTACGTCCCTTACAGGAAAGCAGGTGACGGATTACCTGCTGCAATAATGCAATTTTATGACAGTCTTCTGAAAATTTTGAGAGATAAGTTGAATAATACGTCTCCGAGGAGTGACTCTGCTTCACTTGCAGACACGGAATTTGAAAAACCCTCGAGAAGAAGGAGTTCCATTTCGTAAGCTAAACGCTATATTATTTATTCCCTAATAATGAAAATTCTACGGGGGGTTGCGTCAGGAGTGATAATAATAACACAAAAATGTCTAATCGACTCGTGATCAATTATAGATCATGGAAAAAATGTAAAAAAAAAATAGGTTATCGATTTAGTGAAAAAAAAGAGCCCTTCACTTGAGACCACTGCGTATTGTCGAGATTCGCAATAAGATAAATAACTTTCAAATGAGCAAGTAGTATCACGTAAAAATTTTATATGTTTTTACAGACACTTCAAGCTATCTTTGGTAATATTTTCAAAGTGGGGACTCCGGGTTTTTTTTTTAATGTCCCACTAAAATCAAAGTTGATATTATGTCGACAAATAACGAGAGAAATAACTAATAATGTATTTGTGGGCCACCACATTCGTGTCGGTTAATACACGAAAAGTGGTAACCTATTTTATATAAAGTAACTCTAAACAACCTAATTTTTTTTCAAGAGTCGATTTAATGAAAAAAAAATAATTAGTTCCCTTTTCAACTAAATTCGGACCACTGTGCACCCCTGCCTAACTTATATACAGTAAGGTCGTAAATGCTCCCCCCCCCCCTCCTGATAACTTTTAAATGGTATGAGATAGAGCAATGAAACAAAATCAAGTGTAATTTAGGATAAATTTGTGATTTTTTTGCCTATAGAGATACGCACATGGCTTCTGATGTAAAATAGAGGGCGCAGCTATCTTTAAAATTTTAAATGGGAAGTAATTTCATTTAGAAGCTCATTTGGAAGATATTTTTATTACTTTTATAGCTACGCAAACAGTTTTACGATTTTCGAAAGTTTTACCAACTTATCCAAGATTAATAATTGGAGTACATACTGCTGTGAACTGATGGTACCAGCATATATGAAAAGTGAAATTAAAAAAAAATTAAATCAACTAGCTCAGGGGATAAAAATTTAAAAGGGTGCAAAAGATTATCTACTCTCAGGGTTACTAATCTAATCATGAAAAGTAAAATGTGGGCGTAAGTAAATTGACTAACTTTAATTATTAAAATTGCAAAGGTTGAATTCAAAATAAAAGATAAGAAATTTATAATGACATTTACAATCATTGATTTTTATTTTTATAAAAAAAAGAAAAAAAAAAACATTTATTACAAATTGCAGTAAAAAAATAAACCATGGACTTAAGGTCCTGGACGAAATAAAAAACTGCAGGAATCTACAATTAACAAGGACAATGCAAATCCTTTATCAAACAAAAGACAGATTTGTTCTAGAAGAAAATCCAAATCGCACAAAAAATTCACGTGGTCTTAAAACTTCAACAGACTAAAATTAATTTAAACGTGGACAAACAATTGTAATAATATTAAATTGAAATATAATTACAAGCTCAATGCTTATCTTCACCTAAGCCGAGGTGATTAATTACTCAAAACTAAATTGAAAACTACGAAACGGAAAAATTAAACTCTTTAAACTAAAAAAACATTTCTTCTAAAGCAAATTACAATAACTGATCTTACATTCAACATGTGTACACAATTAAACACAACAGCAATTATTAATGAAAAGAGTTCCTTGAAAGCTGATAAAATTCAAATAAACCGAACTACATTTTAAATAAAAATGAATTTACCAAAAAGACATGTACTTACGGAAACTTTCAACGAACTACCTTTTAAGAGGCCCTACATCGCATACATATAATTAAATAGATGCGTGACTATGCAGC
The DNA here is from genome assembly GCA_004143645.1 of Protaetia brevitarsis. NCBI lineage: Eukaryota > Metazoa > Arthropoda > Insecta > Coleoptera > Scarabaeidae > Protaetia > Protaetia brevitarsis. The sequence goes on from RXPK01004228.1 coordinate 55,679, forward strand.
ACATAAAATACAACGAGAATTCTCTTGAATATAACAATGAACAAAATATATATACAATGCTGACGAAGGCAATAAGTACAAATGACAAATTAAAATAAACAGCTGAACAATTAAATACATAAATTCATCAAACAAATCTATTAACAAAATCTTACTTAAAAATAAAATATTAACTTCTGAGAGAATTTGCCCGACGCATCGACAAAGATTGATCTCTAATAAAAACATAACACCGAATTTATAACCCCCGGGGTGCCAATCCACAGCAATACGTTACTTTTTCGATAGCCCTCGTATAAATATTGTGGTTTATGTGGCTTAGGAAGCGATTGCTGTAAAATATGACATATTTTACAATATGACGTTTTTGCAAAATTTAGCAAAAGTGTCTTATCTGTCAGTGTATGTGTCATGTGTGTGGATGTCTATGTTACAGATTACTGTAATTACAGGTTTCTGTGCACTATATCCAAAAAGCGAATACGAGGGCTATCGAAAAAATAACGTATTGCTGTGAACTGATGGTCCAAGCATAAAATTTAAGAGAAATTAAAAATGACAAAATTAATTTAGCTAGCTCAGCAAAAATGAATTCAAAAGGGTGCCAGAGATACTTAAATCTCAAGGTAGCTTCTAAAAAGTTAAAGTGGGCGATTGTAAAATTAGACTTTCTTTTAATCCCAAAAATAGAAACTGGCAAAACCAAAAATAAAGAACTAGTGATTTTAAAATGATATTTACAATCATTAAGTTTATTTTTTAAAAAAAAAAAAAAAACATTTAATTACAATAATGATGATGCAGAAAATGAACCGTGAATTTATGATTCTGGACAAACAAAAACTGCAAGAATTTAATATGACAAAGGACGATTTAAAATCCTTTAACAAACAAAATGGAAGATTCGTTCTAGAAGGAATTTCATAAAAAAAATCATCCACGCGGTCATGAAATCTAAACTATAATTTACACGTGGAGAAATAGATACAAATTACATTGAAATTTAAAATTTAATAGCACAAAGCTTCACTTCACCTTCCCCGAGGTGATTAACAAAAATACAAAACAATTAATAAGAAAACGGATAATTTAACACACTTTCGCGGAATCCTCTAGAACGTTTTTACAATAATTACTGATCTAACATCCAAAATGTGTACACAATTAAACAATACAGCAATAATTAAATAGGAGTTCCTTGAAAGCTAATCAATCAAATAACCGAGCAACAATTTAAAATAAAAATGAATTTACCTCAACGGCAATAAAAAAAAAACAACAACTCTACTTACGGGCAACTTTCAACGAACTGCTTGCCCTTATCAAGGCCTCCCGCATATATATGAAATATACAACTCGTGCGTTGAACGCAGAACGCAACTCTAAGAAAAACTCTAACAAATATACTAAACAATACGGGAGTACGCAAAATGTACAATAAATGATTTTAAATATATACAACTGGCAAAAGAATGAAACAAAACAATTAAATAAATATTCTTAATAAAACTTTAGATAGCGGAAACTCTGACATTGTTTTGACAAGGCTGATAAGGAATAAATAAAAATTCCACATTTAAATTTCCGAAACCCGGGGTGCCAGTCCATAGCACATCTCCCAATTGTTAAGGGGAAAACGACAGTTTCAACGAAAATAGAGTGTTTCTCCTTAAAAATTGTACGCACACGAAAAATTAATATTCTAAAGTTTCCCGCACCAAACGAACAATTACCGTAACTCCGCACACAGGGTGAAAACGTCACTTCCGGGTGATGAAAACTACCGGGGTCGTGGGTGAGTGTCCAACATACCATCCGGTTGATCCAGTTTCCAACAGCAATCGGCATAGCAGTCGGTATGGCAGACGATGTGGCAGTCGGTGTGGCAGTGGTGGGTCTGCATCATGAAGAACTTCTCCACTCCATGGATGTACCTCTCGCTTGTAACTCCAGAAGGATTACTCGAAAAATAGAAACATTCTTTTAAATTGTGCTCCAACATGGCTTCAGGAACGGGATTTTTAAATTTGACAGGGCTTGACTTGATCTGAAGAGAGTGTTCGGCATCAACGACAATAATGGGCAACTTATTTTCGAAGGATACTTTTTGGTTGGTAACTTCCTTGACTTCAACTTCAAACTTCTCATTATGATTGATTTTACTTTGATTTTCGACATCTGGGGATTCGACGTGGAATTGATAACTTCTTCTGGGATTTCTTCTTCAGAATAGTTGACTACTTCTGGGAATTCTTCTTGGAATGTTTATTACTTCTGGGAATTCTCCTTGGAATTGTTGTTGATTCTGTGGAATTCTTCTTGGGAATTGTTGACTTCTTCTTTCTCTACCTCTAACTCACCAAAACCTCTACCTCGACATCCTCTTCGGATCAACATCTCCAACAACTTTTTCGTTACCTTGTATATTATCACCTCTAACTTTTCCGCAACCTTGTATTTTCAAACTTAAAACTATCATCACATATTTCATTTTTCATCATGCCTTTTCATCATCAACATTTCATCATATAATTTTCCATTATTTCAACATCATCATTTCATCATCAACATTTCATTCATCATTTCCTCTTCTCTACCTAAACTATTAATATTATTTCCCTTTCTCTACTAAATCATCAACAACTTTCTCTTCCCTTCTTTATTCAAAACAACAACATTTCATCTCAACTTTATCTTCCCTTCTTTTATCTAAATCATTCAACAACTTCATCAACTTTCTCCTTCATTAGAGTATCTGAACCCGATTGATTTTATCCCGTTCGGGTCGTGAATCTCTTTCTTTCTTTATCAACAACACGGTAATCTTTTTTCAAACATCCTCCATTTTCTCAATACTTCTGTCATAATTCTGTATCATTTGTTTCATCATTGCCATCATCTCATACATACTACTAATACTTTCCTTAAAACTGTCTCCCTGAATATCCTTTTCGTCCATCCTTCCCTTTGTTCCTGCCACAATTTCCTTTTTGTCGATCCTTCCCTTTTGTCCTGCCACAACGGACCCTTCCTGCCATGAGTTTCTTGCTCCGCCAACTCTGGTCTCCAGGAACGTCCACTTCCTGATCCCTCGTGGCCTGTCCATTTTTCATACTCGCGCGGTGTACATAAAAAGTTTATAAAACGCACACGTCAGCCTTGTCAACGCAACGAGAAATTCTCACAAATTCAAAACACGGATCTTAATCTTACTAATTACAATTACAATCATATCGTGCTTTCGCACATATGGGATTGCCATAAATATATACTCAAAAACTGCATGAGAATTACAAATTAAAAAATGCAATAATGTCGTGCCTCGCACGTTTGGTCGCCATAAATTATGCTGTGACTGATGGTCCAAGCATAAAATTTTAAGAGAAATATAAAATGACAAAATAATTTAGCTAGCTCAGCAAAATGAATTCAAAGGGTGCCAGAGATACTTAAATCTCAAGGTAGCCTTCTAAAAAAGTTAAAGTGGCGATTGTAAAATTAGACTTTCTTTTAAATCCCCAAAAATAGAACTGGCAAAACCAAAATAAAAGAACTAGTGATTTTAAATGATATTTACAATCATTAAGTTTATTTTTTAAAAAAAAAAAAACACTTTAATACAAATGATGATGCAGAAAATGAACCGTGAATTTATGATTCTGGACAAACAAAACTGCAAGAATTTAATATGACAAAAGACGATTTAAAATCCTTTAACAACAAAATGGAAGATTCGTTCTATGAAGGAATTTCATAAAAAAAAATCATCCACGCGGTCATGAAATCTAAACTATAATTTACACGTGGAGAAATAGATAACAAAATTACATTGAAATTTTAAATTTAATATCAACAAAGCTTCACTTCACCTTCCCCGAGGTGATTAACAAAAATACAAAACAATTAATAAGAAAACGGATAAATTTACACACACTTTCGCGGATCCTCTAGAACGTTTTTTACAACTTATTAGTGATCTAACATCCAAATATGTGTACACAATTAAACATACAGCAATAATTAAATAGGAGTTCCTTGAAAGCAAAATCAAATCAAATAAGCCGGAGCAAAACCATTTTAACAATAAAATGAATTCACCGACCTCACCTTATATATGACACAACGCCAACGCTTTAAAAGTATAAATATCAACTCTCAGATGGAGCTTTGTGAAACTAAGTGAAAAGGGTTGCCTACATGCTTAGATAATTGAAATTGTGTTTGAACTGTTGCATATGGTTAAGGTAATCAGGTGTCATGCAATGGTTCGAATACATGATGTGGTTTAGAATTTGCTTTACGGATGTGGGAATCCCATTCCTGTTTAGGTTTATTTTCCTTCTTAAACGTGTAAGCTGCGAATAACGTGAGGTAAGAAACGCTCGCAATTTGCTTTGTGTTTGAATTTTTGAATGTATTCATTTTGTCGTTACTTATATTCATATTTACTGTCACTAAAGGTAAATTTACAATTTCACATTTTGAGTGAAAGAGGATGGAATGCCAAAATTAGTTACGAAATAACCGTACCGTTTTACATTTTAACTCCATGAAGTGGTTTATCTTTTGTTGTTCTGGGACGGCAGTATAATATATTCCTTAAAACACAATGTGAGTATTAATATATTAAAGTAAACATCTAGTCAATTTGGATAAACGACCTTCGCATACATAGAATCTATTTTGAAATCAGATGCGTACACACACCATAATAGTACCCCTACCATCAGCCAATTAGGAGTTTCGTTTCGATATTTTATTCATTACACTCTAGCCGCACACTTATTGTCAGATTAGTATTGATAATGATAATGCAAATTATGTGACATATCTTAACTGAATAATATTTAAACCTAAATATTGCGAGTAATAATTTTTTTTATGTTTAAAACACTTTTATTTCAACATTAAAGATACTTATTGTTACAAGCACTAATGTGTATTATATGTTTGCAGCTGATGTTTAACGTTTAAAACACCTTTAAGTTTCAAAAGCACTATAAGATAAATCAATAAACGTCAGAAATGCATTCAAATTACGCGCCAATAGCGATTAACGCCATCTAACAGTTGATATTTGGTACTTATAGTATTATCCCCCACCACTGTCGCAAATGTATATTATTAAGTTTTCCATCTCCTTGGTATATATTATCTCTGCTTTATACATTGAAGGTTAATTATAGAGAGAAAAGAAATAATTATCTGGCAATTCTAGATAAAATTTGATAACTATGTCTGCCATGTAGAAAACTTAAAATATCCAGTATGGAAAATTAGTGTAGTGAAATAGGAGAATCGCCATCTTCACGGCAATTTCAGTACTTATAGAATATGTTTAACGTATTTGCTACTATCGGCCTTTAGAACATCGTGACGTGATGATTTACAGTTTTGTATTTTATTTTATATTTTATCTGTAACTGTATCGACTTTGTATGGAATAAATAGTTTCCTTAAGAAAATCGTAAGTGCTTAGTATCATATATCCACAAAATATTTTTTTGCTGTTAAGGTAATTAATTTAAATAAAGGATATTATTTTTAGCTGTAATTTTTCAAATTGTAAGAAATGTTAAGTTTTTCCTGAGAGATATTAATGCCTTTTCTAAGAAACAGAAATTCTTCCATTAATATTCACGTAAAAACATTTTATGCATTTACCACCATTGAATGCGGAAAATTGTCCAAAAAAGTGATTTTTACAAAAAAAAAAATTTAATGTATGAGTGAGTTTTTAACAGAAAATGCTGAATTAATGCCAACGCGCATGCAAGTTGTTTCGGATATTCCATGTTGAAATTGTAGCAAATTGCGTAACAGACTTTAAAGCATTAAAAGAACAGCAAACAGATTTTCTAATATGAATCAATACCACCTACTAATAATCAGTATGATAGTTCCAAAATAACAAGAAAACAGAACCACGTGTGACCGAAGAAAATTACCTAAATTACCTAGTGTGAATAACGAATAATATAATAGATCATGGGTTAGATGAGAATTTAGTTAGACGATGTATAGCTATCTGCATCCATCACTACAGTTAAAGTTTACTAGAGCTAAAATCATTTTTTGGTTGGTGCCATAAGCTAAAGAGCATGACGAATTCAAAAATGTTCGCTACAGCTGATGTGAATCAAATAATCAATTAATTAGAAGACCAAAATACCAATATACCAAAAGCTAGACTGATTCATAAGTATGTAATTATATTTCAGTTCAAACAGAAAGAACCCTTCCACTGTTTCATACAATAAACAAGATCCGCTTGCTGGTAAGACAAATGCAGAATTGCTTGAGCTACTGAAGGGTGAGGATTTGTTATGCAACATATTTAAAAACTAATTTGGTTGTATACTTATTCAAGACCATCTACGAAGTACGAAACTTACTTCTTTTACCACTTGTGAACTATCACCTGTGGATCCTGTTAGAGATTCTATAAATGACGCATTGAGACATATGAGATATAGAATTCCTACGGACGTTAATCTGGGAATTTTGATCATCTTTCACGGAGCACCTCACACATGTAAATAAACGATATATAACTAAGAAAATTTCGTATACATCTGTTTCTATCCAAATAATGAACTTACTTTTCTTGTATGTGAATTTAGGTTTTATTCGAGCGGCAACCAAAGTAGGAAGGCTGCTAAATTTGCCTGTTGTAAATGTGGACAATTTAATGTTCGAGGCATTAATTCGTCCGAGTACATTAGCAGCAATGAAAGTGCGTCAGATTTTAGATGAGAGCTTCATTTCGGTTGCTTCAGAGACTGACCTTCAGAATCCACCAGATTTCGGTAAGACTATTATAGTATTATTATGAACGCTAACATAGGAAGCGGGAAGAGGGGGGGTGGTAACAAGGTCACAGTTCCTTTTTTTTCAATTTTCTCCCTCTTTTTCGAAAAAATAAATCGGAATGGGCGATAAATTAACATATTAAATTTTTAAATATTTTTTTTAATTGAAACAAAAAGTACTGATATAAAGCAATTGCTATGATACATGGTTGAGATAACGGACCAGATAAAGAGAGGTTGGATTTGGCCCTCCGGTCATAGTTTGCGCGTTACTTGATTAGAGAAATAACGGAAGTTCTACCCTCTCCTTTTCAGATGAATATGATTTCCTCCAGAAGAAAATTGATATTTTGCTAAGCGGAAAGAAGAAAAAAACAGCGAAAAAGTCCAGTGGAAAAGAAACAAAGCGAGACAAAGGCTCAGCCACTTCTAAAAAAAGATCGAAACAGAGTTCTAAAAAAAGTTCAAAACAAAGTTCTACGAAAAGTAAAGGCAAGGAAGCAAAGAAAAAGGAGAAGGAAAGTAAGAAGGGGAAAAAGGATAAGAAGACCAAAAAAACATCGTCTGTCGCTACAGAAACGAGTAAAAGCACCACCCGAGCAAAAGTAGACAAACGGCCTACACTTCTCGGAATTTCCGAAGAGTTACTTTACGAAATTCTCGTCTCGCAATTACTCGCATTCAATACTGGTCTGATAATTGAAACCTTAGATAGCATATTCATCAGAAAGCCTGTGATGTTGTTAAACTGGTTATTGAAAAATGCAGGGCATCTACGCTACATTCAATGTGTACTTTTCTCTTACACTTATAAGGACTACATCGCTCAAAAAGAAGAAGAAAAACAGAAGGCAGAAATGAAGGCGATTGAAGACAGGAAAAACAGAGTGGAAGAAATTATGAATATGGATTGCATCGCTTATGCCAACATAACCGCGGAAGATTTAATACTTTTTAGGCAGGAAATTTTACTACCTAGAAAACTGGAAACGCAAAGGAAACACGAAGCATTGATGTAAGAATTATTTAATTTATTTTCGATTACATGTTCTTAGAGATACGTTTCAGACGCCGCTTAAAAGAAAAAGAAGCAAAAGCTACAAAGCATAAAAAGGAAAAGCGAGCGAGTCTCGCGCGCGACGGAAGACGCCTCTCCAAATTGGAACCACCAGGTGAAGCCTAAAATATCCTTTATCTTTAATTTAGTTAGTGCGAACACAAACGGAGAAAGAAACCGTCTTTATTTTAGGTATCAAATCTAAAAAGAAAGAAAAAAAGTCAAAATCAGACAGCTCCGGCAAGAAAAGTACAAAATCAAAAGGCAGCAGTAAGAAGTCGAAAACATCAAGCACAAAATTCAAATCCTCTTCCAAATCTAGCAAAAAATCAAGAAGTTCCAAAGGTGGCAAGAAGGAAAAGAAAGACAAAAAGAAAGCAGCAAAGGTGCCGCCGGAAGAACAAGAACTGAAAAAGCTGTTTGCTAGTTCCGAAAGCTTGATTTGGGAAATCCTCCATACCCTGGAATATTGGGACAGAAAGAGTTGTACATTAACAAAGGTCTATTGATTTGTTTACATCCAAAGATTTTTACACGGTTCTTAACACAAGAATTTTATAGCCTATACCGAATCAGCCACTTAGCCGACAATCAGCAAAAAAATCCAAATCATCCAAATCCAGTAAATCGAGCAAAAAAAGCGGCGAGAAAAAGACAACAGTGGAAGAAGAAATCCCACCGAAAGTATTCACACCAGAAGAAACAGAAAGGGCTACTTACAGAGGTGCTTTATTATATTTATTCGATTCTACTGTTATTTGCTTTATATATGCAAATGTCTCAAATCTTAGGCGTACCATGTTGGCTAGTAGACAGTTCTCGCGAAATAGCCGACTGTCCAATAGCAGAACGAATCGTCGCATATTTGCAACAAACGCCAGAATTACGGGAAGCCCAGGAGGAAATTAGAAACAGCTTCATACCGAAATTGGAAGAAACCACAATATTGCTCTCTATCTTGCAGAAGCCGAAGAAGAATCGAGAGAAGTGCAAATCCGACATTTTCAATTTGAATGATGTGGTGGTTTTCCTAAAAAGGTATTTATGGTTACATACATTACAGATGAACTTAGAGATCGATGACTCTTTTAGAGCTAATCAAGGTGTTTTGACTGTGTCATTCGTGAAATACTACTTAATAGTTCTAGTAGTCGCCGAATGCCTTAGGTCCTTAGAGGGTTTCGACTAGTGCGAGGGGCCGCGAGTTCAAATCTTGCTCTGGTCAATTACGCTAATCGGTTTTTCCGGGGCTTTAATCATGATAGCGAGAGGAATTTGGTTCTGCAGGGATGCCTAACAAGCAACAAACTGCTTAAGCTTTATAACTTTTTTATCTACCCCAAAAAAAAATAATTTCATCAAATAAGGGAAAACTATTTATTAAGTAAAGTATGGAGTTCTATGAGGGTCAGTTCCAAGGCCCAAAAAAAGTATGTAAAAAAAAAGGAAGGGTTTAGGCACTAAGAATCGTGTTTCCGTTCTTTTTTTTTGCAAGATTATCCACTATTTCGTTTTCTTCAACTTCTGCGTGTCTCAACACCCACGAAAGATTTACCTTGCTCCTTTTGGTTAGTTTAATTTCCCTAGGCACTTCCAAGCCATCTTAGAGCTGATTACATGTAATCTTAGCGCAATGATGACTGCTTTACTATCAGATATAATGATAATCTCCTGCTTTCAGTAATTTCGGTCAATATTGAACCAAACGCCTCTTTCAATAGCGTGCATTGCCGCCAGGAAGAATATCTCCCGAAGCTTTCGAGATACTTGGTTCTAGGCCAGCATATTTCTACCCCAACTCCCTTCCCCATTTTGAAACTATCCTTATACCAAAGGTTAAAAGATAAAGATGATAATAATGGCAAAAGCAGCCATAGTTCCTTATTCACATGTATCTAAGCTTTCGCTGTATATTTTCAGCTTCATCAGAGAACAAGATTCTATAAACGAACATTATATCTTAGTAGATAATACATTTTTTAAGACTATAATAACTTACAAAAGGAAAATGAAAGCGACGCACATAGTTCTAAAAGTAATTCAACCCACAGCAAGTGATATAGAACCACGTGTGATGATACGGTTAACCAGACTAACTGTCAAACAGTTTGATTAGATGTAATGTTCTTTTATAGAATCGTGTTCTCTGATGAAGCTGAAAATATGCAGCGAAAGCTTATACACATGCGAATGAGGAATCGTTTTTTCATCAATCTGCTTTTCCCATTATTATCATCTTTATCTTTTAAACTTTGTCCTAACGTTCGTACAACCAGTACTACCACATATCATCCTTATACCATTTTATAGGGTTTCTATTGCATTTCAAGATGGAATTTTGATTCCACTTGCTCTAGTTGAATTATTTGTATGTGGTAAATCCAAGACCAAATCTTTTTGTGTAATTCCGATGCTTATCTCAAATTTTATTACCGTCAAAAGATTGAAGTCTATACCCAAGCTTTTATTTCTTGATCATTTTGAGTGTGATTTTTTTAAACACCTCCACCACTACAATATGGAGAGAGGTAAGATCCAGTACAACCTCGATGGCTTCTATTGAGCAGGTTCCCGTAACTTCAGTTGTTACATAGACATGTTAATCTTTGCAGTTTAAAGAAGTCAATTCTCGCGGTGGTCAGATTAGTACTTTTGCTCCAATATACTGACCCATAAGTGATGATTGGTCCCACTATTGTTGTATACAGCGTATATATCCAAAGTAACATGCTTGGACCGCACGCCCAATTTCTTTCTTCAACGTTCCTGCACACCATCAGAGCTTTTTGGTATTGTTGGTTACTTGAAGCTCATATTTATTCCAGAGATGTTTATTGTTTAGTACAAGGCACACATATTTAACCTCCGTTCTTCAATCTATGGCTTTCCCATCCATTTTTTATGATCTTAAGATTTAATTTCCTTTTCTTTGTGAATGCTATCAAGGTGATCTTAGTGCAGTTAACAAGTCATGGTATGAATTGGTGAAATCATGCTCTTCTTAGAACTACGTCGCAGAGGGTATTATCAAGCTTTCCTCTTGCATATATGACAATATATAGGTATGCCTAGATACGTTAAACCGCATAAAAGTTCACCACATAAGTGAGGAAGTAATTCTTCCTTGCAAGCATCTTCTGGTCGTACTAACACTGATAGTCTTGTACCCCATCTCCGCTTTCCTCGATCTGGTAGAAAGCAGCTGCGATGTCATCAGGAAGTCACGCCATGTATCTTTCTATTGATTAAGGCATGTGAAGCTGTTGTGGAATTTAGAGTGTGTAGTGTCCCTTTTTTTCCCTGCTTTAAGTATGAAAGCAACTTTATGCCTTCTCCAAACTTCCGGAAAGTAACCTAGTTTCAAACTCCTCCTCCAGTCGTAGAATTTTGTCCTGCCTTTTCTGAAATACGGCAGGGAGAATCTAATATTATAATTCCTGTGTTTCGAAAGCCTGAAAGGTAGCCTATTTCAACTATTCACTTCTACAAACGTGCCTAGCCTTTGTTAGAGCTTCCTTGGTATGTCCTTTATATTCGTATCCACTTCGCCTTTGAGAAGGTGAATCTCCAGAAGGAGGCGAACTCTTGCTTCTTCACTGTGCTTCTTTAGTGCCATTCCAGTAGCACTTCTGCCCTTCGCCATTACTTTGTGCAGGCTTGAAGCGATAGGTGTTGAAACAGTACCTTCACAGGATTTCCGGATTTCTTTGTTAATAGCTTTATTGTAGAAAGCAATCTTCCGTACGCTTGGCCCTGTTAAGGAGCCTCCGCATATCAAATCTTAATTTTGTCAGCTATCATTCATTCTTCAGATCCAGATCCCAGACATGATGACGGCTTAAATGACCGATAAATTGCTACTTAGATGGTTCCTATAATTGTCCCAATCTGTTTTCTAGGATTCTTCCGGAGTGATCGCACCGGAGGCTCCATCTCTAGTCAAAACCTCTTGTGATCAGAGAGAGAGAAGGCTTAGTTGATACCCTCCAGTCTTACAACTAGGGGATCGCGTCTTCCCATTTTGTATGTGAATGAGAACTGTCCACTGTTGCTTACAAAATATCGAGTGTGTTGATAAAATAAAAAATATTGAAAGCTTGGAATCATCACTTATTTTAATGGCATTAAATTATGTCAAATAATGACACAGTCAAATGCCTTGATCTAGTTTTAAAACGGACATGGGAAGCACACATCCATTCTCTAAGGGTAGATTTCCAAAACATGCAGCAGACGGCAGCAGCACTTGCAGCAGTAGACTCCGATACTTTGCAATGTTACTGCTTTGTTGTCTGTTGCTGCCCCAAGTACTTCGGGAATCTACTTATAAATATGTAGTCAATGATTAACTTTCATGCACTATTACTACTGTAATATGAAACAGAGTATGATCTATTCCCAATAAGTAATAATTTTTAAATACATATGTAATAGAAAACGATCAGAATAATTATAAACACATGTAATCCTTGTTTCAAACAGTTCAAATAATTTGCAACAGAAGACATGAATAAATTATACATCCACAGTATGCTGTTCAATAGGTAGAAAGAACTAAACACTAAAATAATTCGAATGACACATTATATCATTGCAATATGCATACCTCTTTAAGTCGTTCTTACAGTTATTCTTACTTTGTCTTTAGATCTTCAGCACTCTTATCCATCAGCGCAACAAACAGTAGAGGGCTCAAGAGCACATTTGTCCTACACCAAATTCTATCAGTAATTCATCAAATAATTTGATGTGGGTTCTAATTACATTCCTAGTGTAGCTATTTATACTTTTGACTGTTCGTAAAAGTTTCATCCCCTGCCGCCGAATCAAATTTCTAAATGAATGCGCTTCAATTAAAATTTTTCCTCTATAGCCGACTACCCTTCCTGATGCTGATACCCAATCACTAAGAAGCGCAAAGAGGAAAAACAGCAGGAGAAGCAACAGGAATGTGACGTCGGTGACATCTTTGGATAAAATTAGCTTGAGGAGTAGTAGACTATCGACAACTAAGAGTTTGACAAGGACAAAAGGTCATCACCATTTTACAATTAGAAATTCTGGACAATATTAACATTGCCTTCTACACAATCATTACTTCCAGATGCGGTAAATGAAGTAACAGTTGGTTTAACAGCTAGGACTGTGATCAATCCTGGCGAGAAGAACGTGTATAGAACTACATTCGAGCCAAAACGCGTTGGAACGTATACCCACATATTTACAATTGAAGTCGTCGGTCGATACGCCAAATATTTCATAAAGTGCCAAGGCGTTTGCGAAATACCAACATTCACCTGGGATCCCTCCTTAACGTTCGAAAGAGTTATCCAAAGTAAGGAACAAAGTAGTTTATTTAATCATTGTGCTTACTTGTTGAGTGAGAACGTATACGATTTTGGAACGATACTACTTCCAACCTATAAGGATTTAACGGAAAAGTAAGAGCATCAACTAAAATTTTTAAATTTCAACTCTATCACTTATCTCGTTTAGGATCCAGAAAACTACCGTAAATTTCAATTTCGCGAACGAATCATCTCAAACTTGCGATACCGAACTCTTCCTAACAGAGGATAGAGTTAGTAAGGGAGTATTCGATATGGATCCTAATATCTTCTTAGTGCCTCCAGGCGAAACTAAAACGTAAACGTTCGTTCCAAACCGATTCAACCAGGGAATTTCTCGGCTCTTATGCTAGTTTTGGTTAAGAACAATCCGGAAGTGCACACGATAGATCTGAGTTCCGCTGCGATGCATATTTCTACGTCTCTGGAACCGAATTCCATAGAATTCGAGCGCACGACCTTGAATTGTACGGTGAAGAAAAGCGCATTTTTGAATAATCTGTCGCCGGTCAAGATAATCTGGCGAGCTTTCGATGCGGACGACCTGTTAACGTATTTCAAAGTTAAGCCCCTTTCAGGTCGCGTATGTCCGCATCGTAGTCAAAGGATCGATTTTAAATTCACTCCCAAAGTTACGGAAGATATACCTAAGAAACATTTGAAAATTATGGTAAGTTTTGACCACAAATATAACACAACGAAGCACAATGGGCCGGATTTTTGATCTACATATATGGAAAAAAAACTGTTCATGCTTTATATATTCGCAAGTTTTAAAAAAAAATAACCTTGATAAATTCCAATATAAGTTCCTATTGGAATTTTAAGTTATTAAAATTCGTGTTTCCACTTGTAAAAGTTCCATCACGTCCAAAAAGGAATCGTGAGGAATACCGCATCACTTGATCAAATTGAAGGAGAAATAACAGTAACTATAAGCATGCTTATGACAAATATATACAATTATACCCAAAACGAAATTAAACCTTTTAAACACAATATGATCTACATTTCCTAAATTCCACAAACAGAAATCGTGACATGTGGAATATGTATTATAAATAATAGTATGAGCAAAGACTGCAAACTGTATGCCTCCAAGTAGGACAGTTCCGAAGTCCCTAACAGACGAATTTAATAACTTGTTTAGCCTTAGCAACAAACCAAATAAATGTTAATCAGCAAAGTATTCATATATCCCAGAATCACAATTCTTTTCTATTTTCCTTCAACTTGTAAACATCTTCGGAAAAATGGGGCACGGAGTGCCCTGTACCTCCCATTTTTTTAAATATTCTTATTTCTCAAAGAAAGGCTTTTTCACGTCGAATAATTTTAAAGAAAAATAGTATTAAAGAATAAATAACACTTTATAGAGCTAATATGCAGTTTTCTAATAGCATTTTTAAAATGTTTAATGTAATAATTGTGTTTGTATTCTATGGCAAGTAACATGTTTGTCGCATTAGCTATATTAATTACTGCTATTGTACCAAACTACAATTTTACGAAGGTTCGTGTTTAATTATATATCTAATATATCGATATGGATTAGCTTATGTGGACTTCTACGAATTGTCATTGTTTAAAATTTACTTTATAAACGCGCATTCTGAAGTAATTGATGGTCTACCTCCAAAAAGTCACAGAGTGTCAACTGTACATCTACATAGAATGCACCTTAAATAAATAATAAATACATAAATTAAAACATAAATCTTTGGTTATTCATCTTTTGTACCAAATTTGTTCGTAATACATGCACTTTACTGAAAACATAATATTAGAAGAATCAATGACATTTTATTATAGGATATATAAAATATAAATAAAGCTCATAGAGTAAATGCATTTGGTCATATTTTATTATTTGCTGTATGTATATCAATCAAAAAGTTTGGTCATTTTAAATGTTTTTTCTTTTTTTTAATTATTGCTAATTCTGAACAAAATGCAGTTTTTGTCGATATCTTGGCTTGTCATTTAATTGAGTTAATTTAGTGAAATATACATCATGTTCACTTGTCAATGGACTAATATACGTTTCGACTATGCCAAATAGTTTTCTTCAGTAAAATCTTTTGAAATAGTATAAGCCAGCCTATTAAAGCATTACAAATTTTTGAAAAAAAAAATAAAACGAACAGTGCTTTCCCTAAATTTTATTTGTTTCGACTATAGTCAAGTTACTTGTTTCTTTAAAGGATGAAACCATTAGTGATCTACAATTTCGAGCAGACGAATGAAATGTGTTGTTCCAAACTATGTTTTCTTCGTTGTTTAACCGATACATGTTTGGAGAGATAAAGATCCATATGTCCTCAAATCTTTGCTTATACTTAACTTCTATGAACGCTGCTACTATCCAATCCTCATTTGTATATCATAATGAAAGTTGGCACAAATGACTAATGTTCAAAAATACTACGCGCAACAAGAACTCTCTTGGTTGTGGAATCACCTAATTATAAGCCTGAAGGATAGCAGTCTTTTGTTATTTTCACTATGTCGTACACCGACGGCTAGATGTTATTATTTAAGGCTGACGCCTGTTTCTGAATTGACTTATAACTTATAAGTAGAGTGATCAACTTTCGTCTGCGCGTAACATCAGCATTAAGTTTCATATATGTGACATTCACGTTTAACACAAGTATATAATACAGTGTTGGCAAAGAGCAAAATTATTTATTTATATAATTTTTAAAAAACTTGGGATGCGGCATTTATTTATTATTTTATATTACTTATACAAAAACGTTTCGATACTTTTATCATATCTTTTTCAATTTGTCTCCGTGCTGCAACATGGATTTTTTCTTGTAGATATGTAAAGAACGTATACAATGATAAAATGATAAATGGACAAACTAACAAATTCACAAAATAAAACAAACACTAAACAGACAACAGAAAAATTGACCACAGTATACCTTGGGAGAAAAAAACTTACTTGGTAAATTCCAATTGTATGTTCATAATATTTTTAAATTTACATCTGTTTTGAGATTTTCAAATTTTATCGTCTATGTGTTACATGTTGTGAATATCGTTTAAAGTATTATTTTAGTAAAGATTAGATGCTTCAATGTCATATGTTTGTGTATGTTTTGCGATATTTTTTTTTTTTTGTTTGTAGTACGGTTATTTGTGTTTATATATTCCACTTATTTGGCTATATATAGGTGTACTATTTAATGTAATGGTTATTTTTGATAATTTTCAATAATGGTGTAATATAAACTTAGTAAATTTAATATGTCTGTTTTATAATTACATGCATTTTGATCTCTCTCTCTCTTGCTCTTTTATGTTTCTCTTTATCCAAAATGTCTGTGTTTTCAAAATCAAAATTATGACATTTAGATTGTGCATGTTTTTTTTAAAGCTGTGATGTTTTTTGAATATGTATGACTCTTTAGTCTTTCTTCTAGATATTGTGGCGTTTGTCCAATGTAAGAGTTGTTGCAATCTTTGCAGTTTATTTTATAAATGACGTTTGACTGTTTTTTATGTGGGATTCTACTTTTTAATTTTGAATGTAGATAAGAGAGATTATTTGTATTTTTGTGGGCTATTTTTATATCATATTTTAATAAAGCTTTATCTAGGTTGTAATGTATTTATAATTTTTTTCTTTGTTGTAGTTATTTTTAGTGTGTATGTTTTTTTAGATGAACTATTATATAATTTATATAAGCGTTTCTTTTTTATATTTTCAATAAATTTTATTGGGTAGTTCTCGGGAGTATTCTAACTAATATAACAAACTTTTTAATACAAAACAACTATTTATTCTTGTTTAATTTAGG
This sequence comes from Protaetia brevitarsis, assembly GCA_004143645.1. NCBI lineage: Eukaryota > Metazoa > Arthropoda > Insecta > Coleoptera > Scarabaeidae > Protaetia > Protaetia brevitarsis. Next base: position 72,708 of record RXPK01004228.1, read on the forward strand.
TAGCCATCTCTGATGAAGAATAAACAACGACTTCTATTGATAAATTATAGGAATTATTTCGTTCACAGATTAAATTTAAAATATCTCAAATTTTATTTTTCTTTGTTCTCGCCCAATAGTCATCAAATTCGTTAATACATCGACTTGCAAAATTGCTAGAAATGCCTAATTAGGAAGTGTTCTTCACATACACATAGAAATGTGAACATACTGCCCAGTCAAATACTCTTGTTAGGTAGAAATACGTCCTTGTAACATCTCGCCTCCTCACATTTTTTTGCTGAAACTAAAGGTTTCTGAACATTTTCTAGCTGACGATTCTGATTTAATGGTTTCTGCATCAAGTCATTGGAAGATATTGTGAAAAAAATTCATGTTGGATAACGTCGTCAAAGATTAAAAACATCTGCTTTTGGAACAGAGCCTTTTTTGTGAAAATAAACAGTTCGACCAAATTAGTAAATACTAATAGTCTTCCTCTGGCACAATCTTGTATATGTACATCCTCAATAATAACATGCACAATAACACATTTTATGTTAGGGAAATTATATTTTACATTAACAGTTCATTAAGTAACTAATCGTGACAACAGTGTTATAAATTTTATCATTCTTACAATCAATATGCCTTATCATAAACACGCTTTTACATTTTTATCAATTAAAATAGAAAAAAACTTAACCGTAGTAATTAGATTAAATTGAAATTCTAATATATCTGATTTTAGTTATTATTATGAGTCATTCAACCGGCCTATTGTGCGAAAGAAGAGCAAATTTGCAGAGTAGCCATGGCTGAGAATGATTTAAGGCTAGTATTTTCAGCTTTATAACACGCATGGCATAGATATATAGATGAAAAAAAGGAAATAGAATCAAAATCGAAAGAATTAAAATATGCATTAATTATAAATACCATAACAGGGGATCTTAATGGTACATTATATCAAACGGAAGAATACAAAAAAATCTCAAAGATCGAGTGATGAGAATTGTACACGAAATTCTGCAATAACCTATCTTGGTGGAAACATTTTCAACATTCTTATTTGTTGAAGCAAACAGCTTGCAGTATCATAAAACTCCCTTCAATCTAATGGATTTCATAACTGAGCATTTGTAGAATTTAAACTCCAAACATCCAGAACGACAACAAACACAGGTTAACATTTTAATATAGACTAGGCTGAAGACCAGAAACTAAAGCCACGACCTTAGTTTCCATTTTGTTAGACATGAAGTAAGGAATTTGCAGCATTGAGAATTCACTTATGTAATAGGTTGTTGAATGCACAGGGGAGATTCAATAAGTACGACAATTTTGGGAGGCATTAGTTAGTGATAGAGAAGCTGAAGAGGAAAGAAGACATCTTAAGGTAAAAAGTTGTCTATGCCTTCACGACTTCTGCTGAAGCTTCCCTTGATAAAAATAAGAGAAATTTACAAATCAAATGCCCAATAAAGTTCCTGCAATATCACAAAAGAAAGTAATCGAGTATTCTTGTGAAGATGTTGTTTATGCTTAATAATTATTTACACTAACAGCCAACAAACTATAATAAATGTAAATAACAATTTAAAGTTGATTTTTTTAACACCCTGTATACAGGAAATAATATAAAGTTGGAAATATTTTGCTTAAATAGACACAATTAGCCATGACTACCATGCAAGTTTTAAATTCAAATTCCTATTAGAATTAAAAATTTCTAATCAACCAGCAGCGCGGAACTGTCTAAAAATTTTTTAAGGTGTTTGATGGCCATCAAGAATCTGCAATGGCCCTTCGTACAGACGTAATCACAGTATCAGCAGAAGTGATTAATATCGATATCGAATGCCCTAGGGAATTGAATTTTGGCGAAGTAAAAGGTAGAGTACAGCACACGTATAAGTTTCCAATCCTCAGTAAAATCAAATACAACATGGATATGGTGTAAGTTTTTTTTTTTTTTTACAACACCAATCACCGCAAAAGTAATTATTTTTCCATCATTCAGATTTACTCACATAGATACAACTCGTACAACTAAGGACACGAAAGCTATAAGGGACCTCTTCACAGCGCGTCCATCTCATATTTCGCTCAAGCATGACAAAGTATCTACTGTAGATATCGTATTCTTCCCAAAACGTTTCGTAGACTTCACAAACGTACCAATATTCCACTGCATAGTCTCTGATCCCAGTACTAAGAATGTAGTGATGGATTTCGATGTATCAGCTTCCGCTACCGCACATTCCGCAAAGTATGACTTATTTTGTTTTTAATTTACCAGATATCTCAACTAAATTATTTCAGATATAAACTCTGCCCAACCGAAGAAATTTATTTTGGGCATCTGTTGATCGGTTCAGTAAAGACAGAATATATTTCGTTAGAGAACACTGGCAGATTCGATTTTAGCTATGTGATTATACCTTTGAAAAAAGCACTGGAGAAAAAGAGACAAAATAAAAAGAAGAAAAAAGGAAAGAAAGGACAAAAGAGTAGGAAGGGTGGCAGAGATAAAAAAGGAAGATCGTCTACAAGCAAATCTACATCAAAGAAAACGAAGTCTTCTGAGAAGTCATCCAAATCCAAGACTTCCAAATCAACTAAAAGCAGTAAAAAGAAAGGTAAAAAGGGCAAAAAGGATAAAAGATCTGCAGATAAAAAGTAATATTGCCGAACTAGATACTTTTACAGGTGAGTTACGGGTTAACATATTTTAGGAAGAAGCCGAAACCCACAAAGCTAAGCATAAATTGCTTCACCGTGGTGTCATCAACTGGAATATTAGAGCCTGGTGAAACTACCATGATTGAAGTTACAGCGAAACCGAAAAAGGTGGGATTGCTCGAAGAAACAATCTTAGTTTACATATCCGAATGTGAACCAAAGATAGGAAAGGAATTCCTTTTAACCTGTCGACAAAAGGGGTGGTTCCTACTTATAATTTCACCAATTTCAAAGACATATTTTTCGAACAGTATGTGGTAAATACGATGGCGGATTTTAACTGTCCCGAACAGGTATTCAGCAAATTATATATGATGGGTGGAGTTTCAAAACTCATTCTGCGTCTTTTGAGAAATGTTGGACTTATAGTTTGAAAAATATTAAAATGTAGTTTAGCACAAACAAAATTAAATGATCTTGATTTTTTAATCAAAAGAAAAAAATAAGTTTTACAGTATCTCATCTAAGGCGATAGTATATGTTTATTTAAAATTTTTTTTATGATTCTAAAATTTCGGATGTAATAAAACAATGGAAGTGCATCATTCAACGTGTGTACAGTGCGGCAAACCATTTTTAGACTTTTAGACTTAGAACATTTCTTTTTTCTCTTAACATGCAATATCACAAGAGAATGTGTTACTGAAGTGTATAAAACATTCAATTTCAGATCGTCATTTTGCCATGTTTCAGAAATATTTTTAATTATATGAAGTTAAACGCGCATGCGTACTTTCGCATAAATTTACAAAAAATGTTCCTATCCTCTGCTATAAGTACATTATAAATGATATGAAATCGGAAAGCTTAAAAGTACAGTCATATTTAAAGGTGGGTATGTTTTGCGAAATTATTTCTATGCATCTAATTATTTTAGAGAATTATTATGTTACACCAGCCGTTCGAAAAAACATCCCCAACATGACCAACTACATTTATTTCATATTTCAGAAATATTTAGATATTAATATTAAATCTTTCTTAAATTTTAGTTATATTAACACAATATGCATAAAATATATTGTAAAAAATATATTAGGAATATTTTGGTTTATATTTCTGTAAATATGTGTTTCATATAAAAAAAAATAAAGATTTAATTTTTGCTTTTGTACATTTGGTGCGTGGGACTAATAATATAAAATGGGCAAAATATGACTACGTATTAAGTACTTATTTAAAATGATAGTTTAAAGATTAAACTGGATAATATATATCTAAAATTATGATTTAGTTAGTATCTAATTGTAAGTTGAGCGCTGTAACTTCTATCAATATATCGGCGTTTACGTAAAAGGTAATTATATTACGTAGGAGCTATGTAAAATAATTGCAGCGAGGTAACTGCTATATGCATCCATTCACACCAAATCAAAAGGAATAATATAATTCATAATCCAGAACGATATATACTTCTACTTTATCTAACTTTAGAATTCATTTTTTATTTTTTGTTTTTAATTATTCATTTTATTTACTATATTATATTTTTGAGGCATTATTGATTATTAACTTGTAGGGTGAGTGTGAAGAAACAAGTTCTTTTACATACCTCCAAGTATGTTGTACGTTCCGGGAAAGTTTCATATAACTTTTTGTTATCGATGTTATACATTCAAACAACCAAGATATGTATATAGGTTACTGTGCACAAATAATTTTAGTTAATTCTGGCACATTAAATAGCTTTGTATGATTGCATAAAAAATCTCGATTTCATATAAATAATATTTTAAAAAATATCAAACTCACATTGATTTAAAATATGGAGTTAGTATTTGAATTGTATGTTTTATCTATATTTAGACAAAATATAAAAAAAATATATTCAAAAACCTCTTACGAAAAATATTTTATCAAATATATTCTTAAAGATATCTTTGGTACATTTGTGGCTGTTGGGGATATATTACCAAAGATCTAAAACAAGTATTTGTATATTGAAAGCAATGTGTTTGTATCAAAAACTTTAACATTAACAACATAAATAATTTTTCAAAAGTAAATGTGTTTTATAGTGCACGTTTACACCAGCTCATTGATCTGAGATTCATTTTAAATGACCCATAGGGTTACTTAAAATGGATCCAAAATCAACATATCAAAACAAACAATACTTAAGGTAAAAAAGGAAAAAAAACAAAGTCTTGATCTTCGCAAAATTCTTTAATGTATCGCATGACCGGTTTCTCTAGCCGAGCATCCTCAGGTCAGAATTTAAAATCACTTTAAAAATAATCTGGGTTTAAAAACAAAGTAAAATTAGAAAGTGCAATGTAAATAGTTAGGCACTGCATTGTACTTTCTAATTTTACTTTGTTTTTAAACCTGGACTATTTGTAAACTGATCTTAAATTGTGACCTGAGGATGTTCGGCTAGAGCGAAACCAGTCGTTCGATACATTAAAAAAATTTTTGAGGATCAAGACCTTGTTTTCTTCTTTTTTTCCTTTAAATACAACCCGCACAGAGTCAAATCATGGAATTCATCAAACAATACTTAGTTGGAATAAAGAAACATTCTTATATTATCTTGCATCAGAGACATTCCTATACTGCAACGTTTCGTTTGTTGTTATAAACGAATTAGATATTTCATTTTATTCTGAAAATGGTGATTATTTAGCTTCTTTACAGTTAAGAATGAATTAAGCGACATAAACATTACATCAATTGAAATAGCAAAGAGATAACACAAGAAGCGACAATACAGCAAAAAAATGAAATAGCAATAAGTTGGATTTAAAACGCGGTAGAATTAAGTATAATATTTAGTTATTCTCAATTACTATAGGGCCATCAAATTAACTTGACGGTCAACAAAATAATGACTATAGTGGCGCCCTCTCTGTATATTGACAGGTATAACTCTACTATGGTACTATGGTATCAGAGCGGTTATTGCCGATTAGTTTGTATCTTTTCCTTCTAATATGACTTAATTGTTAGAATTAATTTTAATTGAAATCATAATATTAAACCAGTTCACCCAGTCCCCTACCCTGTTAAGTTGCAAGTTCTGCAGGGCTCGATCATAGGCCCTATACTTTTCTTTTTATTTATTAATGATATAACAAGTTTAATTAATTCATCGATAATTTATGCTGATGATACATCGGCTGTCGTTGCTGATAGTCATCGAGCGCATTGCAGACCAAGGTCGACTCCTTGCTGGATTTGCTAGGCCAGTAGTTTTCAAACAATGGCCTTCACTTGAATATTACCAAGACTAAGTTCATTTTAGATTTCCTGTGGCATCCTCCACATTTTCTCCCGATGTGTTTATTACCCAAAAGCGTATCGTTCATGCCAGGACCGTGCTCGTGGCGGCGGCGGCGGCGGCAGTAGAAATACTGCACCTTTGGCTCTCCCCTTTTTAGCTCAGGGCGGGTGGGAAGGGTCGCAAAAAGGGGTGAAAAAAAATCAAACTTTTCATGGTCTGTTCGATACATGAGGGTCATAATGGCTTAAAAATAGACAGGAAACAGGAAATAGATAAGAAAACACATATAAACCATGATAAACCTTGAACAACCTTCATTCTATATGTTTCTATCGAGTGCGTGACAACTGTGCTATTGTGCAATATTTGATAATAATAAGGTGAGTCATACTTTTTAATTCTTTACAATGTCAGACAGTGATCAAGGAATAATTACTGACGATTCAGGGAGTGAAAGATTTAACAATTGGTTTTGGAATTTAGATCAAAGAGCAATAAATAGTAATGATTTAGAAGGATTAAGTGATTATGATAGTGATACAGGAGATTTTGAAATACAAGATATACAAAACTTTCAATTAATTAGTAATGTAAATTTTGATATTTGGATACAAGAAACTGCATATACATCATATTACGTAAATAAATTAATAAAAAGAGAATGTAGAAATTTATGCGAAGAGTCAAGAAAATATTTAAAAGGGATGGGATTTTCATATAGTACTTTTGATAGACAAATAACAGTAGTAGGATCTAGTGAATGGACAATGAATATAGATGAACCAGATATATTAAAAGGGGGAATAAGTAAAATATATATAGATAAAGAAATAGAAAAAGGAAATATATTTAAATTCATTAATAATAGACAATATGGGTATAATAAAAAACCTAAAAATATATGTGGATATACTCAAAAAATTCATAAATCAAATAAAGTAACAGTTAACAATCACTGGGCAGAATATAAAACAACTGATTGGTTAGAATATAGAGATGTCCCTATATTTCACTTAAATGATATATTTAATGTAATGCAAGATCAAATATTTACAGAATACACTGCAAATTGTAAAGAATTTGAAACTATGCTCACTGACGCATTTAAAGGAGTATTCCTCAAACCGGTATGGATGATAAATTTGATCAATATCTCACTGCACATCCTGGAATCGAGTCTAACAGCCGAAGAATTCAACAAAACGAAGAAGTTGCTGAATCTTCTCACGAAGTGCTGGGAAGGCACCGATTTGCCGGACGGTCACCCGAATTATCGTGGAAGACTTAAACGCGCAACACTTAGAAAACGAATTGTCCACGATGTATACATTGGAAAACTGGAAGAATTTAAAACCGGTATTGCTGAAATTAAAAGAAAAGTTTACCCTGGAGAATTACTCCTCATCGTCTATCATCCATCCGAAGGACAAGAACATATACATATTGTCCATGATGATGTCATTGTATTTTGAATCTTGTAGGCCTTTCATTGTTAAATTTAGAAATTTATCTCTGCCGAGTATTTATACTCGGTCTCCCTACATTTACTCAATTCAATAGAAAATTTCTAAAAACTTAGACTTTCATACCACCACATCCGCGATACTAAAATACCTTCAGATTTTATTGCTTACGTTAAAATTTATTATCATTCCATTATTATTACCTATTAAGTTATCACTATTATCACTGTCATTATTACTGTTATTACCTCGTTACCATTACCGTGTTGCATCAATTTTACTGTCTGTTTATTATTGTTCATTTCATGTATGTTGACAATGTCGATATCCTCGGATTTGGCAACAATATATTATCTAAGTATCTATCTGTAAGCATCACGGAATTAGAATTAAATTTAGGTTAAGTTAGTTATATTTTATTTTTAGGCAAGTTTTTATCTTTTAATTTCTTTAAACTCCTTTTAGGGATCTGGTGGAAGAACAGAAGCGCGGATTATATCGCTCTTCTGAACCAAATTCCTAAGGTTCCAATAACGTTAATTACTTATGCAATTGTTAAATTTACTGTTACATATATGTATTATATAAAAGTTATTGGAATAAATTAGTATTATTATTATTATCTATGTCAGAACCGGACCCTCTAAAAAAATGTGCTCCCTTTTGTCTTACCTCTTCGCTGGTTGGACATTAAATATGGTATCTGTGCATTAATACCCCGAGATCAAAGAAGGACATTACAATAAGTTGTACTTTGTAACCGGTATCGTCATTAATTAATTATCGTTAGCAGAAATTAATGTTGTAATTCATTTTTGACAAGAAACTGCAGATATGAATTTTGCAACCACATCTCTAACATTTCTTCTGCTTATCAAGCTGAACCAAACCTCCTTTCCAACCTCATTATAGTTCTGGGAGAAAAAAAACAGTTCTCCCACAAATGACCAAGCCGAGATTTGAATCCCACCCTAGTAATAATCACATATATCTTATTTTCCTAGAATAAAAATTAAACCTTTTATCGCTTTTCAGCTTAATATGAACCCCGTTTATGTGAAAGGAAGAAAATACTCTTTACTTAAACAAAGTTTGTATCGGTACAGTGTACGAAGCCAAGATAAGAATTCAGAGTACAAATGTTGTGACTACTATTCTAACAGCTTCTATCGATCCCGGTGGTTCTTTCTCAGTGCAACCCTCCTCAGTGATCGTGCCAAGTTATGGTTATGGTTATTTCACTATACAATTCAATCCACAAGCGATAAAGGTATAGCTTCATAAAAAAAAAAGTGTACCTGTATGATATAAAATTTAATGTTTCCTCAGACCTATGAATGCGTACTGCATCTATATAATGATAATCCCAACATCAACTCTGAAAGCGACTTCTCCGTAAATATTTCTGGTGAAGGTTATGTTCCCGAGATAAGCATAATCGAACCGCAACCTCATCCCGTAAACAATTCGTATAACATAGCGTTCACACCGCTGATGATTGGTAAAACTGAGGAGAAGAACGTGATCTTAGAAAACACCGGTCTAATTACTTGTGAGGTGATCGCTGAAATCTGTTTCGACACATTCACTATGTTAGAGTTATTATGCGACCCCGATGACCTTGTAAACGTCGCCTTAAACAAACAAGGTGGGGGAGAGTTTCTATAGAATTTATTATATTCATCTCGATTTTTTCGTGCAGATAAGGAATTTCAAATGCAGCATACGGCATTGATGAAGATCAAGCCTAACTGTCAAGTGACATTGAAGGTTGCTTTTAAACCGTTACAAGAGATAGCAACACAAGCCCTTCTTAAGTTGTACATCGTTAACAATCCATTCGAAGTATTTATTGTAAGTAGTAAATGACTAAATGGATACAGTGGTCCTTCCATTTACGCGAATTCACTTTAACACGGTTGCAAAATTTTAAATTTTAAATGTTCTACTGGGCGCTAGATGGCGGTTTGTTTTTGATTCCCCTACAAAAGCGACATTAAGTAAAATTACAAACAAGAAAACAAAGTCTAAACTGAACTTAGAAATGCAAACTTATTAGGTTTAGTAAAAGTTAGGTATGATATAAGTATGCATTTAAACATTCAGGTTTCTATTACACACATGGTTCGATTTACGCGATTTCTATTTACGCGCTATTTTCATGGAACCAATTACCCTTGTAAATGGAGGAATTACTGCATACATTAGTTGGCATAAATGTTGCAACGTATCGGATTTTTTTTATTATTAAAAGTAGCTGACAAGTACAGGGGAATACACAATAAGCAAGAAATAATTAAAAAGTCAAGCTCAAATACACCAAAAACGATTAAAGTTATCCACGAACTCTTCTCTGTTTGTTTCTACCTCGAAAAACGCTTACTTAATTCATATCTGGGATACAAAAGTGAGACCATGAAACTACGTTTCTATTTATTTTTCCAATTGAGACTCTTGTGACATTTTGAGTTACATAAACTCTTGCATCTATTAAAATTGCCATTTTTAATGCAGGTGCAAATTCTTTAAATTCTTCTTTTTTCTTTCTTTATTAAATTCTTGGTCACCCAAATGGCATTCTTTTCTTGCGCATTCCCGAATGGTTACATATCCTTCTGGAACTTCGTTGATCGAAATAAATGCTTCCTTGCAGTTAGTGAATTAATTTATTTCTTACATAGAGTTGGTTAATCTCCGTTTAGTATTTGGGCATTCTGACAGCTATCATCACCCATCTACATTTGGTGTTTTATATTAATGTTATGAGTATCCGATTGATATATTCGGGTGATTCGAAATCGGATGTTTCAGAATCGGGTGATTCCGATTCGGAATAGGATGATTGCGACTCGGATGATTCCAAATCCGTAAAATTTATACAACGATTTTATACCGAGTGAATCTACCGAAACTTTCAGTTGGTGTTCATATACGTATTCGAATAAATTGTGTGATTTTGGGAATTCTCAACTTGCCGGTTTTGACTCGATCATTCCAAATTCGTTTTCCGAACTGATGGGCAGTTGTTCATAGACGTTGTGCACACTTTAAATCACACAGTCACATTCACTCAATATATTAGTAATCTTACAAAACAATTTATTAAGAAAAAATAGTCAACTTTCGTTGTAAATAAGTTTACTAGAGATTTAGTTACGTACAAAATAAACACGAAATACCATCCCGTACTCCACCGTGCTCCATGTGAATTATTCCGGTTATTGAAATCCGCCGAATACGTGCAACTTAAACGAATATGTGTGATCGAATATGGAATCGGATTCCGATTATTGAAACCTTCCGAGGTATATACATTAAATCGAATATGTTTCATGGAATATGGAATCGGAATATTATTCCGAATATCATGGCCTTCCGATTTGGGTTTTCCAATTATTAAAATCATCCGAATATTTACGACACTATTTTATACCATAACATATCCAACAACCAGAATATCATCTCTTTGTCAGCCCCCTGACCTCAGTGCGTAATATTTCGTGACCTTGAAGTGCTTTTCGATCAGAAGTCAAGATGGGCTTTGATAAAATTCGGTGCCTGAAAGATCTAACTGAAGTGACTTTACGAAAATATGAATACATATCTACGTTAAATGGATGCCTATAGCATCCATGTCCGATTTTTTCTTTTCCATTGATTTCGCACTTTACCGACTTGCACTTGATCACACTGTTCAAATTTACAGATGAAAATAAACTTGAAGTAAACTATAGCTGTATTCTTTTTACCGTCTGACTTAGCTTGTCTTAGTTTTGTGAGTTAAGTTACGAGCCACTCTCTAGAAACGCAGTTAGTCGACTGGTTTGGTCATTCGTAATGAGTAGCTCTTAGCTTAATTCACAAACTAAGGCAATAAGTCAGACGGTAAAAAGAATACGGCTTATGTTCGACTAATGCAAAAAGCGAATCACAAGTTCTCACCAGATTCAATGACGAATCAAGGTGCGCGTTGAGATTGCGCGAACCTTTCCCGCCAAGCAAAGATGATTCTGGTTGTTAGATATTCTGTATCTATATCAACAGTAGGATGTTTCATTGATGACGAAGCCAATATATTTTGTAATTTCTTCTTCTAGATTGTTTGGCTGAAATACTGACATTTTGAATATTCTGTTTGTTTATTGAATGGCTATTTTTGGCTTGTTTTGATAGCAATCCAAATCCTTTGTGTTTTCAGTCTTAATATTAGAAACATTCGTCTGCGTTCCTTTCTCATGTTCGTTGTTTTCACGTTGATAGTTGATATTAACTTGTTTCTCGTTAAAAACTTTATAGTTTGCATCGTCTTGGTTAACATTTATCGTCTCCCAATTAAATCTATCATCTTTGAGAGCGGTTGCTTTGTGTAGCTGTTAACTGCGAGATTTTCCACACCCAGTTCTACAAACATTGTCCTCACCAGGACATCACATTGGCACAACACATACAGTGGTGCTTCTTCCTCTTCTTGGCAGAATCTGC